>JAOUQW010000026.1:7503229-7513352 GCA_028565825.1 Olivaichthys viedmensis | reverse complement strand
GGCGTGCTAACACACAAACAACAGGATACAACACAGGACGGACACAAGCGGGTATTTAAACACTTAGTAATCACTAATAAACGACATGCAGGTGAGGACAATCACATCACGGGACAAAGACAAGGAAACAAAACATAAACAAGGGCGTGTGGCCGCGCACGTGGCTGCCGTCGCCATGGCTACCACCACGCTATGTCCCGTGCACAGCCGTGCGCGTGACACTATCAATCTTCACAAAAGCACCTGGACAACCGCAAAACAGCCCCAAAGCATCACTAATCCACCACCATATATAACAGAGTATGAGGGCTTTTCCTTCAATGCAGTCCCCTTTTTTGTCAAACATGGTGGTGTGCATTAGGGCTGCATGATATTGACAAAAAATGCAATATATGAAGTTGTGTCTCTGGTTCAGACAAGTCTTAACCTCCTGGCAAAGGCAACCAGGTTTTGGGGTAAAATATCCTGGTACTAAGCAGATTCCATCCAATAGTTTATTTTGAAACTTGACAAAATTTGGGGAAAAAGTGGAAAAAATGCATTATTGTGTGTAATGTTTATTTTATACAATTCTTTTTCCTTTTAACTTGAAGGGTACCACTAATTTTGGAGTTGACTGTAACACTACTGGGGGCCGGGTTCATTCCGTTATAACAACATAGATTGCAATCTCACGATTGCAAATTTAGAAAGAAATCACATTTTCACACATGCCAGTTTAAATAAAAAGTTACAGTTAAGGTTAGACTGACAGAACAGGCAGAATTAGCAGCTATTAGTAGCTTTTATTAGAATTTAATTTGTATGAAATCAAAACAAATTCACTCATTTGTTAGAATTTTTGTGACTTTTGTGCGAGTTATTGGAGGACCTCCTTATCAAACAGTGACTTGCTAAACGTGCCCTGTGCTAGCATTTCTTTGTGTTTAGATGTGCCTAATTTTTTCACATTCACTTAGCAGTGTGTTCCAGGTGTGTGTGTTTGACTGGAACTACAGCATTGGTGAGGAACAGGTGCTGCCCTTGTATTAGCAGCTCTTCAGCTGTGCTTAATTACCGTTTTTGTGCTTAAGGCAGTCATGATGTATTTGTGTATTTGTTTACGTGTATTTGTAAACTCTGTAGGAGTGTTGACATTTTTAACAGTTAAAGGTACAATTAACATTTACCCAGAAGATTGCTGTGTCCGCCTCGATGGAAATATTGCAAATTTACAAGTTTAATATCTTGTGATGTTTGAACCTGCATGACCACCAGCTTTTGTTGGGTCATTGCACTCGCAGCAAAACAAAACCACAAGGACACTCAGAGAAGAGTGCTGAATTTGCCATTTGACCCTTCAGATGGTTATGCTGTTATGCTGCATACCAATGGAGGAGGGTGTTACCATGTTGTCGATCCCTCTAATGAGGAAGGAGACAATTATATCTTCAGACATCCCTGGTCATGGAGGGCATATGAAACAGCTGGCACTTGAATCTGAATCTCAGCTGTTGGCAATGGTTCTGCAGTGCTGAGCAATGCTTTTACTGGATGTCTCCTCGGGGAATGATGAACCAAAAATTAGTAACCATAAGCCTTCTGAGTACATGCAGCTTTCCAAATAAGATAAGTTAATCAAAGGGGTAGGAAACATAACTGTGAACCTAGATTTACTTTTAGGTCCCTGCTGTGCCTCTGCTGTGGAACACTCTAATATGCTAAAACATGCAAGCAGAAGCTCCAATCTCATACCGTAACAGTTTGCACAACTCAAGGTCAGGGTTACGGGCAGGGTTAGCATTCATATCTTTTCTTATGACTTCATTCACATGAAATGAAACAAATTCCAACCACATCGCCCTTGTTTGTTTGAATCCGTACACGTTTCTTAGGAGATCAGTTTGAAACCCCAGATACAAAAGACAGGTCGACCTAACCCGTTGTCCTTTAATCCCTCAAATTCTAGCCAAAGATCTTTCTCTAACCTTTTAGTTTTGAAGGTCCTTCCCATAACTGAAAGACTTTCCAAGGTAAGCTTGAACTTTCATCCTCTCCCTTAAGAGATGTATCTGCCACGCCATATGCAAGGGTTGCTACCGTTTTATCTACTTTAACAGGGTTTATGCTTTGTAAGTCACGTATGCCTCCTGTTTGCTTTAGTGAAATGTCAGTGCATCTCATCTCTTTTGTCATGGAAGAGTGGAGACAAGTGGCTATGAGAGAGACAGAATGCTTAAAACGAACAGAGCCGCTTGGGCACAAAAGCTTGTGGATTTTTAGCCACAGTCAGTATTGTTTTTTAGAGGGCAGGAACCAGTGAACTGTTGGTGAGACCATCTTAAGAGCCTGGTACAGCAGTCCTCCATAAAAGGATTGCGACATAATCAGGCCATGAGCGTGCTGTGTAACCTTTTACCTGGCCCAACTAATGTATCAGCAAAACCTTTTCATAAAATCCGTGAAAGTGCAGGGTTGTGTAGCTACAAAGTGCACAGCACACAGAAATATCCTGAATTTAGCTGATGCATTAAAACAAATGAAGGTGAAAGTTGAAATGACAGAACAGGGAATCTCCAAAAGAATGAGAACAATCTTCAGCAGAGGAAAAAATTGTTATGTAAACATTGTTCCCGAAACATAAATGTCTGTATCAGTGGAGCATACAGGAGTATATAGTATATGCTCAACATCAAAACCAGATGTGCGTGCTTGTGTACAGTATAGTCCAAAAGTCTACTATCAAAAACTTTTTTATTTCATCAGTTAAGAAGCATTCATAGAATTTTGAGAAATTATATTTCTCAAACAAGACAGAAACATTATCATTGCAATAAGTAAAAAAATACATAATTCTCACTAAGTAAGAAAAGTATAATGCTATAAGCAGTAGAACCAATAACACATAGTGTATAGTTGACTGTACTAGAGTCAGTATGATGTGAAGTGATTAAGAGACGACATCGGTTGTTCAAAAAGGCAGATGCAAACTTTTGAACTGATGTAAATTTTTTCCCACTATTAATATTTCGATGCACAAGATTTTACCATTTTTGTTACTTTTACTGTTACAAGTCTGTGCATTTGTGAAACCTAACACACTAAATGCCTTGTTGTTATAAATTTAATTTCTTTGTTTTGTCCTAAGGGTATGCAAAAGTTTGCCCCCGATTGTATTTCAATTTAATTTAAGGATTTCTCAAACACCTAAAATGTATTTGTCTCAGTTTTACATAATGTAGTCTTCAATAGTAAATATCAACTAAGCATCACTTTATATTACATTTTGATAAATAATGACATATAAACATTATATTAGGAAGTGAAATCTTTTGGAAGCTACTTTATATAAATTTATTGAAATGGTTTTCTTTCCTATATCTGGACGTGACCTTGCCATTTGCTCTGAACTGTAATTGCAGCACTCTATGCTCCATTCATTTTGATTTGGGTTTGAGCTGACCTCTCACTCCAAAGCTCCTGCCCGTCACGCTGTTGCTCTCTGAGCTGTGCCGAAGCTGGCTGAGCCTCCTCTAGCCCCTCTGAACATAACTATGGAGGTCGCTCAAGGTTACTCTAATTACTAGTCTACCTTTTTCCTAGCCTCAGCCGCAACCATTTTTCAGGTTATTTGTTTTCTTCCGTATTCTCTAGAGACAGAAAGGTGTGCAATCATTGTAGTCTCTAAAGGATGGCTTTATATCAGCCGTGATGGTGTGCATGTGAGAGTCAATCGGTTATAGGATCCTCTGAATGGCTTACACACAATGGGGAGAGTATCTGGTTTGATTTTTATTTATGACCAGGCAATTAATTATCTCTGTCTGCATTTTAATAACCAAAATCTACATACATGTTTGTATCAGACCCTCCCTCTCTCTGGAGTAAACATGCCGATTTGAGTCCAATTTACCAACAGCACTACAGCGAAATGAACCCTGAGAAAGGGTACTCACTCTGGCATATAATGATGATTGTTGTGCTACGATGAGTTTGGAAAAGCAAACCTTAAACAGCTGAATACTGAGCTTGGGTTATCCATCACTACACCATAGATGGTATGACGAATCTTAAGGAAACATGAAGTTGGCAGGAACCCTGTTGGCATCAGTGGCTTGGCATTATATTTTCTATAAGAGTCTTGGTACTAAAACTAATCCTGTCTTCATAACATTTTGGCTGATCCTTGTAAGCAAGCCCATTAGCAATGAAATAAATCCCCTAATCGGATTTTAAGGGTAGACGGGAAACTAAATTGTAGATAAGGGCCTCTGCTCTGTGATTGATTGCTAAGGAAAACAAAGGGCACTTGACTGTGTTTAACCACTGCTCAGGTTTCTCCTAGTCGCATCGTAGCTTGACTCTGGCTGATTGATCAGGCTCTTTTTGTGACTTGTCGAGGGAAACGGCGATGCCCGCGCTGGGCAACATTAATCATGTCACGGCCACAAACACGAGGTCGTCCAACAATGGCTGACACTCTTGTTGATCTCTTTTCCCTTATGGTACAAATAGCAACAGCAACTGAGGACAAAGCGTTGTTTCATTAGCCATGATGCCTAGCGACGTCTCGATGAAGGGCACAATGGAAATACGTAGTGTGACTTCCTTTGCGCTCTTGCTGTCTATCTTTATTTGTTCTTCTGTCGCTCTTTACTTTTGTCTCTCTTGGCTTGGATTAGCAACGGCAGGCGTTCTTCATTAGGGAGCCTGTCAGAGTGCCTTTGTGGAGTTATAGATCGTCATGTCAGAATTCAGGGGAAGTTCTATAACCATCTTCTCCAGGGTGCACAGGACTTGTAATGGAGTGCTGCCAACAACATTAAACGTGTTCTGTTCTTCTTATTAACTTCAAATCTCATTGGGGCTGATGGAATGCAGAGCCAAAACTCTCAAAATCCTGATATGGGTGATTGAAGGAGAGTTTTTGCTTTGCTTTATCAGAATATCAGATATTATATTTGAAATGGCAAAACACACTTGTGGTAGTTATATCATTGTTTCCAAAGGCACTCTGCTCTTTATCTAGGTTGTGGTTTACAGACAAAATGGGACAAGGTCTGCATTCTAACGCTATTTATTTACAAAAGTGAATGTTGAGCATACTGTACTGTAATCCACTGTTGTGGTAGCTGGACTTTAAGAGATTCAAGATAACAGTCCGGAAATTGCTCTGACATTGCTCCATCACAGTTTCATTACAATAGAGACAGCAATCAGTGTCTGAGTGAGACGAAGTGATAGGCAAGATGGGCTCCATTATTTGCACTGGACAGAAAGGTCAGTGCACACACAAGTAATGAAATGATATTGAGGGAACTGGGTTCGGTCGTCAGTGTAGTCCTCTTTTGGCTTTTGCTCTTCCTGCTGTGAAAACATTCCTGAAAGCACTGCTTGTCACGCGCTTTTATTGTCATTTCTCCATATACCTCGTATACATTGAAATGAAATGTCGTTTCTACAGGACCATGGTGCAACACGCAACGAAACAGCAGCACACTATACAGGACTACATAAAGTGCAAATACACGACAGGAAATATGTTGTTTGTTGAAAGTGGCTTCGCGTTTGTGTCCGCGCTTCCGCGCAGCGAAACCGTGACACTGCTTCGGAACTGGGTGACGAGAAGAGCAGATTACATCATTTGAAATTGAAATGAAAATTAAATTTCATTCCATTTTACTTCTTTTATATCGCACAATTGTTATGCAATTACCACAGGACACTCTGTGATAAACATCACTTTCAGCATCTGAGTGAAACTGGACACATTTTATGAACATCAGGAGTAGGAAGAATCTCAAAGTGACAAGCTTTTTAAGACCTACTTTGGTCAATGATCATTGAAGTCCCTCGCCTCCAAAAAAAAAATAGATGGATGGATGGATGTACTTTTATTGATCTTTTAAGGAAAGATTTGGGCACTACAGTAGCCAAATAATTAAATACACAGAATAAAAGCATCTAATTACACATACTACACATATTTACACATACACACAATGCAAATAAATCAGTGCACAAGCAAGACAAAGTGCAGAAACACAAAATCGACTGAAACATTCAGATTCAGTGTGTGTGGGATGTGAGGAATTGGCATTGTGTGCAAAATTAAGTGTGCAAAGACGTGCCCATAATGATTTACATTTTGTAAATTTTTTCATTTCTGAACACATCAATTATACCTCCACTGCCTATCACTCTGGCTCAATAACAGGACCTGGTAGTCCTATTGAGAAAGATTAATCTGGTTTTGCTCAGCGGATTTTGACAGCATGCAATCCAGTACAGCTTCCCTAATGTTTAAAACATCAGAGTCAAATTGATAGGCTATGATTTATAAGTCTCAGGTGTTCTTTATGATCTACACTGACCTGCAATGCAGGCACATTGGTCATGGGTGACAGTAAAAAATGCAGTACTTTTATTTTTACTGAAATATGAGATGTCAGATGTTTGTAGTCTTCTCGGCATTATTGCATGTTGATGTGTGCATTATATTAAGTTGGAAAACACAGATATTGTCTCTATAGTATTAGTAGCACGCAATACTGAGGCAAATGCTCAGTAGTCATTAAACTGACATTTGATGAAATAGGCTTGACCTTTAGTTTATGTGTTTATGTGTGAGATACAGAGATACAGTTTGAGAGATAGAAAGATGCAGTGGCGCCATTAACCTTTTCACACTTTTATGTTAATTCTCAGTCTCTGGTTGTTTTTGGCCGTATGCTAGTGGACAGTACGTTCTGGCTTGGACATGATTGCTGTGTTTCAGAGAGATACTAGCTCAGTCTGGCTATAGCTCAGAGAGCGCCAGAGGGAATGAACACCATACAATCATGATAGTGCTCGTTCCCCAGGCAGCCCCCGATGACCTATACTACTAACACTCCTCTCTGTCCGTCTCTTCTTCTGTCTTTTTCCGTTTCTTATCTCCTCGTTGTGTATCTGCAGTAGTCATTTCTGTCAATATAATATTTACCAAATGGTATTATTGTTGTTTAGAGGCCAAAGTCTCACTGAAACTAAAAAAAAAATATTTAGTGTTCGTATTAACACAAATTCATACTTGTGTTCCAGGACCCTGCCACCCAAACCCCTGTCACAATGGAGGCACGTGTGAAATCAGCGAAACCTACAGGGGTGACACGTTCATCGGCTACGTCTGCAAGTGTGCACCCGGCTTCAACGGCGTCCACTGCCAGCACAGTAAGATCAATGACCTTTTAATGAAAATCTGTCATGTGGCTAATAATTTAGCAGATAGACAGCACAGTGGCTGTTATGTGCTTGCAAAAACTATAAAATTATAATAGGCACACACACACATACACACACACACACACAAGTGCACAATTTTTCTCCTCTTTAATACTATACACAAAGACAGATGTTTAGCCTTAATTGATTTTTTTCCTTGACTCCCATCACACATATGGTGAAAATAATCTAGTTAGAGCACTCTGACTGTTCACTGAAAAACATTTCTGGAATACATACACATTTTTAAAGGTCTTTTATTGTGACAGACTTTTTTCTGTTTTTGGTGGTTTTTAAACTATAAGGTGTTGTAGCAACACTGATCTGTATCTAGTGTGGTTTCTTCAGTACAGTTGTGACAAAAACTCCTTTTTACACTTTGTTTAGAACCATAGACTTTATCTGCGAGATATTCATTTGAATAACTCACTGGGATTGGCAGCCATGACAGCCAATCAGCTTACAGCACAACCAACACACAGGGTGTGTCCCAAACTGCATAAGTTTGTTCTAAGTAGAAAGCTACTGCACTATTTTTACATACTATTTAGTACCCTCTATTTAGTACCTTACTAGCGGACGATACACACAGCTCTCTAGTTAGCGCGAGTGATAACACAAACTCAAAATGAGGAGTGAAAAGAGTTTGAAGCAATGAGCAATTCCTGCTGCAAAGTGGCAAATAAATCCCTTAATTTGTTCCTCAAAATGAAAAACTCCATTATTTCTGGATAAAGTTAGTTTTTGGTGATTCTCTAACTACGCTTCCAACTCCTTATATTCACAGAACAGCTACAACAATTCATAAACAAAAAATGTACTTCATACACCACAGCCAATATGGCGTTTTGTTAAAAACTAAGGATGTGTCCCAAACCAAAATACTAAATAGTGCGCCACGACAGGCACTGATACTGGTACACCATAGGTGGCACACTATTTACGAGTTAGTACAGTTGTATACACTTTGGGACATGAGTTAAAGACACAGCAAGTGCGAGGAAATGAGGATGAGAGAAACATGTTCAGCTCCAGGGAGTACTGACACAAAGAAATATGTTATGTCCCTATAACATACATTTTGGGAAGGGCAAGGGCATACATTTTATTTCAATAGTTCCAGTATGAGTGAGATTTATGTCTGTTGTTTGGAGTTTATTCACAGCTATTTAATTAATGTTTTTACATCTCTAAATCATTTTAATAACAATGTTTTTAAATGTTCCTCAGTAAATATATGTACATTTCTAATGATGTTTTTGTTTTTCTTCAATTTCTGGCTGCTGTCGGTTACACAGTTCAGATTCACAAAAAAAGTTAATCAGATTTATAGATGAGTTTGTGCTGGAAAAAAAAAGGATACCATGCATTTGGGGTAAAGGGTGTGTTTTGGTGTTAAACAAGGGAAAAAGTGAACGTATAGGGAAATACATTTATCTAGAATATGAATATTCTTTATTAAGTAGTAGTGGGCTGGAACAAGCAATTATTTTTATAATCGAATAATCTGTCGACTTTTTTTTTTGTGATAATTGGCTAATCTAACAATTATCACTGTTCCAATGACAATGACTAATTTAAATAAATAATAAGGCATTTGACAATTTTAAATAATGACAAGAAACTTTAGATTTTTAAATGTTAAACACTTTCTATCGCTTTATCTAAATGGTACTAAATCAGTAGCCTACACGTAGCTGTCACCTTACCATTAATCTTAACATTATTGAGAGTTCAAGCTACCAAGGCTGGGCCCTTGAGCAAGTCGCTTCGGCTAAAATAATAAATGTAAATGTAATTGATGTGGTCTGGTGGCCACCACACAGAATTAAACAATTTTCTCTCGAGTACATTTAACTAGCTTTGGCTCAGCAACATGTCTGGAATTAAGTAGCTTAGGAGAGGAATGGATTAAAGTCCTCTGTCTTTCCTGTAATGATGTAGTCCAACTTTATTCTGTGTTTAACACCAGCCTGGCATTCATTCATCACATCACACTGAGTGGTTTGCTGTCTTTGAAAGTTGCTATCTGCTGTTCTTGATGCTCTAGCGTCTCTGTAAAGGATGCTTTTGTCAGCAAGTGGAATTGTATCGTTACAGTGTTTGTCAGCGAAGAATTATACAAAATGCTGAAATTGCTCACTTTTGTGGAGTGCGCACTTTAAAAAATGCATGTGAACCACTTTATGCTGGTGTCTCATATAACTTGTACTATGCCGAGTTATATTGTGTTTGTGTCTGTATTGATATGGTGCAGATAGCTGATGTATATGGTGCGTCTCCCTTACTACAGGTATTCTGTGGTAAGGGCATCGTCCTTTCTTAAATCCTTCAGTGTCTTTAGCTAATTCCTACATAATAGTGAGCATTTGTTCAGTGTGAGCATTACTGTATTTCTATAGTATTGTGGGTAATAACCAACATTACAGACCTCATGTTGCCGCACTGCAGTGTTATTAGCTTTTATTGATAAAATGTCACCTTTCATTTCATGTTCATGCCCTATGGTAAAAAAAAATAGTGCAAATGAAAAGAATTATTCACTCACCGAGCACTTTATTAGGAACATGTTCTCATTCATGCAATTATCTAATCAGCCAATCATGTGGCAGCAGCACAATGCATAAAACCATACAGATACGGCCAGCAGCTTCAGGTAATGTTCACATCAATCATCAGAATGGGGAAAAAAATTAATCTCAGTGATTTTGACTGTGGCATGATTGCTGGTGCCAGATGAGCTGGTTTGAGTATTTTTAAAACTGCTGATCTCCTGGGATTTTCACGCACAACAGTCTCTAGATTTTACTCAGAATGGTACAATAAAGAAAAAACATCCAGTGAGCGGCAGTTCTGCGGATCTTGTTGATGAGAGAGGTCA
>JAOUQW010000026.1:7487305-7500148 GCA_028565825.1 Olivaichthys viedmensis | reverse complement strand
CCACACGATTGGCTGATTAGATAATTGCATGAATGAGAAGGTGTACATATTCCTAATAAAGTGTTCGGTGAGTGTATATCAAAGTGCTGTAATAGCAGGGGGAGTCCAGGTGGATTTGGTTGTGGATTTGCTGTTGATGGATGAAAAATGGAGGTAATTAAGAATGGCTGATCCGCAGCACTATTAGCATTGACTCAACAGTGAGTTATACTGCTGTTTTACATTCCTACAGAGCCTTACAAGTTTTCTTGTCATTGACTGCTTATCACAGGTTTTAACTAGCCTGATTTAACAAAGAGAATTAGCCATCTAGCCGGCTGTGTGATCTTTTTGGTCTTTTTGTGTATGATGTACACACTGTAATCTATTTGATATAAAATAATTTTCTTATGCATGGTTCACACCATAAGACTTATACAATCCTAACCGATGTTGAAAATGTGAGAGACCCCTTATGTGAAGCCTTTAGACTTCTTCTGTAAATACCGGTGACTTCCGTTCAGCTCGGCTCTCATTGGTTATCGGTCATTTATGCATCTACAATGGGTTAAGATTGAATTTTACACACCTCACACCACAGGATAATATGGGGAGATAATCGTTTAGACTAGACCTATAATGCACGGTTCATTACTGGTACCCTGTACATTTGAAGAATAAAAATGTTTTTGTTCGAAACAGTACAAGTGTAAGACAAAACCAATGTACAAACCTAGTTGTGTATCAGTACACAATACTCACTAACCACACAGAACAGCAGCAGCATAACAATAAAACAGTTGCACCCAATCATTGGCTCTCTCATTGTAGGTATCTTTTTTCTGTCTTGTCCTCTCTGGTGTAGTCATTGTGTATCTCACAGGTCAGGGGCAGGTGTCCACTCAGTAGGGTTCACTGCTGCCCGGTTGACCAGCCATTTCCCCTTCCCTCTGTTCTCTCTCTGGACACAGCACTGCCAATTTAGTACCCGCCGTCCCTGACTTCCCCACCATAGAGCGCTATTCATCGCTCTCATTATATCCCAACTGAGAGCATCTTTGTAGGAAACATGTAGGGAGGCAGAGGTCGAGAGAGAATGAGAGAGAGATAAAGAGAGAGACCGAGAGATAAAGGCCAATCAGAGGGAGACCTGCTTGAGCAGGGTGTTGTTAAGGGCCTGATCAAGGTTTAGATAGTAGTTAAGGGTGGGGATGAGATTTGCTGGATTTTTTAAAAGCCTTTGGTGCTGGAGTGAGAAAAAGGAGAAGGAGGAGGAGGAGGAGAAGGAGGAGGAGAGTGTTTCTGAAGTTATTTTTATGTGCTGAGAGCAGCATGGGGGTGAATGCTGATTGGGAAGGAGCTGCAGTTTCGTGCAGGGACGAGCAAGGCACATGAACACGCGCGCGCACACACACACATGCTATTTGTGGATAAAGTGCAACTAGTTCTTTTCTTTCTCTCTGTCTCACACACAGACACGCAGGCACACCGTCACTCACTGATGCTTTTTGTGCATAAAAATGCAAGTTGTCCTTCTCTCTTTCTCTTTCTTCCACACACATGAACACACATATGCATTCCCCACACAGACACACACAGACATGCACACACACACTGATGCTTTTTATGCATAAAATGCAACCAGTCCCTCTTTCTCACGTTCTGTCTTACACACAGACACACACATACATACACACGCACAAATGCTCTTTGGAACGTGTGGTATGTGCTCAGAACATGAAATCAGGTTAAGTCGCTCCCGTCTCACACCTTGCCGAGCACTTCGTCAGTCACACAGCACACAAAGTAGCATAGTCCACACCTCAGGCCTTTCTGAGTGTGCCTGGAAGAAAGTCTGCAAGGGTATTAAATATAAGACTTAGCAAACATATTAATGCATTTGACATCTACTTTTCTGCAGTATATGTCAACAGTAGTGCTTTCAGGCTTACACTATTAGAAACTATTGTACCCTAAAGGTGTCTTCAGTTTGTCCCTCTGGGGGAAACCTTTAAAGGTTCTCTACACTACCGTCTCCCGACCACACTCGGTTCTTTTCCCAGGTTTTTTCAGACCAGAAACACTGAACCCTTTTAGAAAGCTAGAACCATTAACCATCCAAAGAACCCTTGAGAAACCTTTTATCTAAGAGTAGAGAACGAGTCCCTGAGTGTCATTGTAGCAGTGGCAGTATTAATGAGTCTGTGGTCAGTGAGGTACAGTAAGTTAATTCACTATGATGACTCCTAGTGGTGAGACTTAGGTGAAAGCGACACTTCAGTTTTGTTTATCTGACCCTGACCATTTGAGTGTCTGACTCTCTGACTATGTGGATTATCTTACTCTCTCCTCTAAAGTAATCCTCTCTCTCACGCTGACACACACACACAAATCTGATTGCTGTAAGGTCTAAGCACTGTTTCAGACAGAACGTGAAATACACACCGCTTCCGCACTTCAAATTAGTGCCCATAATAATCAATATCTTTCTTTACACCAGTAGTTGCACAGCGGTTCATCTGCAGTCTCGTGAAGATTTGTTTCCACCTCCGTTCTCAGGGAGTTCTGTCACTTATTTGCCATTGAAAACAAACATATGCATATTTGTTCAATAAAAATATTCTGGGATAGTTTTTAGGCTAATAGCATTTTTGAATTATGGTTTCATTTTGTATAAACAATCTGAATAAACATTGCATTGCAGTGGAGTGCAAAAGTTTGCATCTCCCATTGTTTCTAAAAGAAAAAATAAGAAAAATACCTCTATTTTACAATTTATCTACAAACACAAATAAAATTCCAGTTTATTACAGCATCAGAGGATCCAAAAGCTGTTCAGAGGAATGTAAAGAGACTGGAGGTAGTTATAAAGGAAAGGGGTGAGCATCAAGTCATTTGAGAATATTAATATCACATTTAGAATGGGAGATGCAAGCTTTTTGAAGTAATATAATTTAGATTTTTTCATTGTAATATCTTAACATACACTATTTGACTATTTTTGTGACTAGATAATGATAATGATCTGTAAAACCTAACATACACTATATGTCTTGTTGGTATAAACAAAATGTATTTGTCTTCTTCATTTTGTCCGAAGGGTTTGCAAACTTTTACACTCTAATGTATTTATAATCCTCTTATAATAATCTAATAATCATCTGAGTAATCAACAAAAAGTGTTGACACAACCAGCAATATATCGTTTTATCAAATTCTAGCCAACTTGTATATGTTTCATACTTAGTGCTGCAACGGGTTATCAAAGTCTCTGGGGATTGTTTTTTGAAGATTCTTTCACAAACGCAGTCACGCAAATATACGCACCACACCTCTGTGCCAAATTTAAAAAGTTTGCTGCTTAAATCGGTTTTGCTTGCCCGTCCATTCTGTCCTACGTGAAACTGGACTAACTCCTTAAGCAGCCGCAAACTATTGGCCTTTCTCCCCAAAAAAATGGATCTCTGCCAAACTGGATTTGTCTCTGTGTAAACCAAGGCTACCATGTGGCATATAAGTGTCTATGTGATTTGTTTTGCACTAATTGGCCAGTGAATATGAAGGAAAATGGAACAGAGGCTCTTTGCGTGAGAAAGCAGCCAAACATACTGGTGTCAGTGCATAGGTCTATGTTAATCCATCACACATGTGTGTGTATGTGTGTGTGATGCTCTGCAATAAACTGCAGACCCAGGTTTAATTCCTGCCTTGCACCCAATGTTCCTGGAATTGGCTCTGGATCCACCGCAACCCTGACCAGGATGAAGCGGTTACTGAAGATGAATGAATGACTGAAATAATACAGGATACCATAGTTATAGAACATTGATGGACAAAATCCTGATTTCTGCCAAAGTTCTGAGGCTGAGAGATGCAATACTGCACTGCAGAATACTACATAGCATGACAAATAACTTTAATTGGGTCATGGGTTGCTAACAACCCAAGGTATGCACTTAAGAGTTAAGGAATCCAAACAGACAGGATTCAGTTATTCTCTCTCGGTCACACACACGCACACACACACACACACACACACACACACACACACACCTGATCGCTCTAGGGTCCAACTCTTAAAGCTGCCGTGTGTCACAGCCCCTTCAGCAGACTAGGACTGCATTCCCCAAAATCCCCTGCGGCCGCTCGCAGCACGCAGCGAGTCAGCTGTTCCACTTCCGCGTTCAAGTTCACCCGGCTTCTGATCCATCTCACCTGGTTCATATCACAGTCACCGCTGATCTCCCACACCTGTTCCCCGTTACCCTTCAGCCTTTATATACCCCTGAACCACACACACTCATTGCGAAGTATTGCTCCGATGTATCGTGACTTATCCAGCGTTTTCCTGATTGACCTCCCGTGCCTGACCTGGACTCCGAACCCCTGACTACTCTTTTTGCCTGTGACATCATGTTCGCCGATCGCTCAACCTTCTGTCTGCCCCTCATCTCCGATTCTGACTAACCCCTTGGTACTCTCTGACTCGTGCCTCTTGCATCCACCCTGCTCTCAGCATGACACCCTGATTCCCTGGCCTTTCCTAACAAGGAGCCATAGTCCCTGCCAGGCTGGATTTGTGTAAACCAAGCCATGTGGTTTCTATAAACCTAAATGATTTGTTATTCAGCACTAAGTAGTTCCGCAAATATGAGAGAATATTTAATTGGAACATCATGAGAAAGCAGCCAATGCTGGTTCTAGTGCATGGGTCACAGACCAACCTGAAACTATATAAAAACGTTTGTAAAAGGTATGGGAATTGATACGATTTATACGATCAGGGTGATTTACAAAATATACAAAACACTAACCATATATACGGGTTTTTTTTATGTGAATTTGTATGGATTTGCAATCATAAGATTTTGTAAGCAAGATTTAAATGGTGTGAATGGCCTACAGAAAAAAAAGGAGTAATTGCCACCGTTTTTTAATCAAGAATAAACAGAATGTCACCACAATGTGATAATTGACATTTTCAGTACATTTTCCTCTATTGAAACATTGCCTTCAGGACTATGAATTCAGATACTTGCACCATGATTGTATTTGATATTTGAAACTAGCTTAGATGCAACCATGTAACTTCTGCAATTCATTTCACATACCACACAAATATATCTGTATCAGCCATTCAACACACATATAAAGCATTAATGCTCATTTAGAATTTGCATGAGGCTAATGGCTTAATGATAATTTGCTCTTATTGTATTTAGTAATGCACTCTTGAGTCCTTGTTTGTCAGGTGCATGGTTGTTAATGAGAAAGCTAGGCCCCTCTTGTTTGTATTAATTAAAATCTAATCCTTTTTGATTGTGACTTTTGATAACATCTTTCTGGCTAGTGCTTGTTTTGTTCCATTTCAATGCTAGTATTTATGGAGAGAAGCGCATTGAATACATTTTTTAGAATCAGCATAATGGATCTATTGAAATGCATGAAACAGTCATGGCTAATTGTGTGGTGGTACTGCAAATCAGCTGGTCTTTAAAACAATTTACCAGGTAGAACCATTGAGTAGTTATTCAGTTTATTCCAGTACCTCCTGTAAAAACTGGGTTCTAAACATAACGCAACACACCTGGATGTAGTAAATCAGGTGCTTTTGAAGACAAAAGCACCTGACTTACTTCAAAAGGTGCTTTTGAAGACAATGACTGCCTGTAGCAGTCTCTTGTAGTAGGAGATCACAGAGATTGGTTTTCTGAGTTTAACACCAAAAAAAGTGTAATTCAGTGTAATAAGTGTAATTTGACAGCTGACCATAACTGTAGAAAAGTGGACCTGCATAGAAGTTTATAATAAAATGCAGTCAAAACAACATTGTCAGTTTTAGTTTTAATGGTATGTTTTTTAGGTGTGAAGCATGTTAAATAGGTAATTCTCTTGGGCCAGGAGTTTTACGTCTGCCAAAATATGTCACGCTTTGTTGAAAACTGGATGTGGCGAATATCACTTTGCAAGTTTTAACCTCTTAAACAAACGTGTTTGTTTGTAATGCGATCAGCCATAATTAGTACATGTATGTAGTGGCCCATAAGCATTTAGTTCTGCTAATAAAAACACAAAGTGAGGATTTGTCATTAATCACATTTTGGAAACAAACTCTATATTTATAAACCACTTTGCTGATTGCAGTCGTTTCTAAGTATTAAATCTGACATATGTAGAACTCCAGAGTGGTAACAGTAAAGGCATTCGCCCTACCGTCTAAAGATGGCGAGTTCAAATCACAGCGATGCCATAGCCACCTGTGGCCAGGAACTGAGAGAGCATAATTGGCCCTGCTCTATGGGTGGGTAGGATGTCATTTCTCTCTTCCCTGTCAATCAAAGTGGCACTAGCCAATCACGGGTGTCTGTTATCTCATGGGTTAGCTCACTTGTGGGTGGGAATTGAATGAGGTAAAACTGACATTTTTATAACACACAATCAGGATACACATACAATCTCAATCTAGGCACTATACACACACAGACAAATTAATTTTTAAACAGAATCCAGTGAAAGTGATCATCAAAAGTCTAGTGATGCCAAACCCCAATAGGAAAACTATCACCCAAAAATAACTATCAGTAATCTTTATTTACTTGCCATTTATCATGAATATAATTATTAGATGAGGAAATAATGTATATAATGTTTATTATCTATTGCTATATGCTGGTGGCAGTTTTACTACTGCTGGTTTAAAAACAATGTCATGTAGCACAGGTATTATAATCCTAATTGCGTGTGGTGCATTTTACTTAGATGACCATTAACCTCTTTGCTGGTGCAATAAACACATTGTATCATTATCCTGTTGCATACTGTGCACTGTGCATCTTACATAAAGTCTCTGCGTAATAAATATGTCAGCGTTTTCCTGGTGGTCTTGTCTATGGCTTAGCATATCCTCTAGCCTTCCAGTCAGACTGCTGCATGATTATTGCTCCCTGTGAAAGCAGCCATTCATTTCCACTCAGCCTAAACAAAGGGGAATAAAGTCAGAGGTGTGCTTTTGATCAGGTTACTTTGTGCCATGGCTTAGTAAAGCACTGCGGTGGCCTAGCATGGCAGGAATACCAATGATCCACAAGCACAGATCGTAGTTTAGATAACGGATTATGCAAGCCTGACTGGCGGATGAGAAAAATGTTCTCACACTCTTTTCTATCGTTCATTCTATTTTCTAAAATATTCTCTTTGCTCAATCGGTTTATTGGAGTCTTTTGCTGATGTAGCTGCCCATCATTCTATTCTGTTCATTTTTATGCTTTGTCATCTCTTCCTCTCTATCTCTCTGAGCTCGCTCTTGCTTGAAGAGGACGGCTATTCATTTTCGGTGTCTCGCAACAACATCCTCGTGATGATGAAGCGAGAGGGCAAAATATCCTCTCTTATCTAACATAGGCTGCATGTGAGGCTCTCATGATACATTCAGATATTAAAACACAGCTGTTTATGATGGGTGTCAGTACCTGCATGTATTTTATGACTAGGATTATCCTTTTCTGTCCTTCTCTACTTCCCACTGAGATTGCAGGGACTGCAGGTCACACATTGTCCCCTGTCTTTAGGCATGTCTCTACTCAGTATTTATTGTAGGTATGTTTGATGATACATTTACACTGATGCTTGGATTTTTTGGGAAATAGCACTTTCTCTACCTCCTGATTTTTATATTGACCTCTGTGAAACATTCTGACTATGACGCAATGTGTATAGATTCTTCAGTTATTACCTCTGCTGTTATTAATATTTTATTATTCATGTCAAGTTAATCTAAAAACAATAACATGCACCGAAATGAAAACTCGAAACCAAAAACTGGAATTTTTGTACTTTTGAATAAATTGTAATAATTTATTTTGCTTTTGAAATTAATTTGAAAAACTGCAATGTAATGACTAAGTCTTGCCTTTCAATAGGCCATTACTCCACCAAACCGAGCTGACAATAAAACAAATAACATAAAATATTAAACTACAATACATGATCTGCATATTGACCTGGATCTCATGCTTTCAGGTGGTGTATCACACCTGTAGTGGAAAACTTGTGCAAAATAGGGTAACCTTTTCGGTCTAAATATTTGCCATTTTTACTCTTTCGGCCGAAAACCAAAAGTGGGAGAAAATCTTCGTAGGGGATTTTTATTAAGGTGTCCTTTATTGCATCATTTAATATTAATCAGAATTTACTTCAAAGCTTCAGTTATTTCTTTTTACTTTCCGCGTGACCAAGCTGTCGCTACGGCGACGAGCGCCACGCGCTCTTTGTTGATGTTTTGTGTTCCCCTGTCTCGTGATGTGATTGTCCCACCTGCATGTCGTTTGTCTACAATCAGTAAGTGTTTAAGAAACCCTCCTGTTCCTGTCCAGTTTGTTCCTGATTGTTTTATGTTACGTGTGGTGTATGTGTATGTCTAGTGTTATAATACATGCTCAAAGTTAACACGGCTTGCGCCTGTGTCCTGCCTGCGCCGCTACACAACGTGACAAACGTCTTGTGTGTTTTATACGTGATTCCACTTTCAAATGTTTTACACTTAATTAATTAATCAAGGACTTTTCCTAAATGGCCATGAAGCTTTTCTCATCAATAGTCACAACCTTTACTGCCTCTATTGTCTTAATTTAATTTGATTAATTATAAGAAGTGTTTACCCCTTTTACTGGAGCAATCTGGAGAGAGGCAAATATCAAATAACAAACAGGTCAGACTCAATAAACGACCACCACCAGTGCATTTAAATGAGAAAGATGGACCACTAATTGCTGTGACTAATTTACAGCAATGATTAAACTTTTTGTATATGTGTGTTTTGCAGATGTTAATGAATGTGAAAGGGATCCGTGTAAAAACGGAGGTATCTGTACGGATTTGGCGGCCAACTATTCCTGTGAATGCCCAGGGGAGTACATGGGAAGAAACTGTCAGTATAGTAAGTATAAAAGTTTTTGTGTACTAAATACTAATTTGCTGAAACTTCCTGATTCACCATGTCTGTACTGTGCTTTATTTATACCTAATTTGTAAAATTGTAATTGGTTCATTGCAGCAAAGTTTCAAAGACACTCTATTATAAACAGGCAGGCGAGAGCATTCAGTCAAATTTACCAAATGAAAACACACTCATGTGCATGTATACATAAACAGACAGGTGAAGACATTGAAGACAGTAAAGCTCACACATTCCCCATTGGCAAACTCCAATCATCTTGTTGACAGTCCTATCAAGAGACAAACATACTTGACAGTGAGGTGATGTGCTGCTATTTTTGCATGATCCAATTGATGTGTAGATCTGAATACAAAGCTCTGAAGTTGATCAAGTTGATTATAACACAGTCAAAGGCATTAAGGACAAGGACAAATTTAATCATCACCTTTAATTGTTACATATTTATTTAATGAACACCTACTACAATGCTGGCGCTATTTTGAAATGCACTGAGATTTACAATAGATAGATAGATAGATAGATAGATAGATAGATACTTGCTCGCAGCTCATTACCCTCAGGGGCGTGGGGCGGTTGGGGTTCTGAGGGTTCTGCAGTACCCCCTGGTGGGACAAAATAAGGGTTTACTGATTGTTGTTTCATTATGCTAATAAATTTAATATTTTGTGATAAAATCTAGATATAACTTTGGCAAGAAGGCTTATAGGGGTATTATAAAGGGTTAGTTGGTTCAAAAATCGATAACATAGTCACATTGATTGCCAGGTCAAAGTCTAAGGGAGCTACAATGGTGCAAAAAAGAACATAGATTTCATATTTGGAACTGCATAATTTTACTGTTAGTGTGTAAGATATTTAAAGTGAGTGAGGGTGACGAACAATTCCCAAATTGTACATGACAAATATGTGTATTAGGCATTGATCATTTTCAGTAAGCCAATCAATTTGACCGATTTTGGTGTAAGTGTGGGATGATGACAAATGTTGCTGCCATCACTGGTGCGTTCAGAAGAACACGCCATTTCTTCATCATGCCACATGAACTATAAGGAGTTCTGCTTTATTTTAACACCCTGTTGTTTTGCCAAATCATGCAGTGTGTTGTAATCTTGCCATGCTTGTTCTTTCAGACACATAACTTGGTTACACACAGTATAAAGTATAGATCTCTCTCGCTTTTCTAATGCTTGTAAAGACCACCAACGTTACTAGGAAGGGAGATCTGCATTATAACATTACTGTTAAGAGATAACATATTAATACAGATATCTGTACATCAATGGCGCTATGCAATAACTCTGTGTATGTATATTGAACTGCATTCTGAAGATGCAAATGCATATATGTGTTGCAATGCACCATTTCTCTGTAATGGTGCCGCTCAGAGGCAGAATTGACGAGAGGTTTTGAGCCTTTATGCTCTCGTCAATTCAGTCTATCAAGATTCACACTCTTGTGGGTACGATAGTTTAACGCTCTGTGTGGAGGGCATCCGGCTTGAGTTTAACAAGGGCTATTCCTGTTTAAACTTTTAAACTCTCAGCTTATTATTCAGTTATTAATTTTAAAGCATATTATTCAGTAACTACAGTGAAACTGTATGTAGTTAGGAGAGGGCCCTGGGAGTTTAAGGGGTTAAGAGGGCAGTGGTATTTGCTGTGCCCAGTTTTATTCATCTTTCAGTTCATCATTGTTTGTCCACTGTGTGCTCAGACTTGTAAATATCCTGTTTTGTCTTTTGCCATTTTTGCACAGGACATCAATGGTAAAATAATACTTTTTGGGGAAAATGTCTTGCACCCCTCGATCACTATAGTCACACATCCCCAAAGTGTGAAAGCAGGCCTACTTCATTAAACAAATAAACTATGAAAACAACATGAACAAGCTTTTTTAATAAAGTTAAAAATAAAACTTGTGAATAATATGTTGATAGGAATAAATGTTTGATGTAAGGAATAGTTAAGAAGAGGGAGACGTTTGTTTTGTGTGGGCTCACAAGCATGTAAGGTGCAATGCGGACCATTTTTCTTTTTCTTTTTCGCGTGTATACTTTTTTTAGTTTGCAGCACCGCTTACTAAAAATAGTTTCCCTCTCTAGTGATTACAGAGTTCAATAAATGCATTCAAGCATTTACTGCACATTACTAGAGCATTATCATATTCAGATCATACATGCGAGTTCATGAAGCACTTTAAACCAGCATACGTTTAATACTGAGATAAAGAGGCAGTACCTGTTCAGAATGGGATTGACCCTGTGAGAGAGCTTAGCAACGACTTTCTCTCCGCACTGCTAAAATCGATTATAGCTAAATTCCATCAGCCAGTTGACTGGCACTTTTTTCTTGTGTTTCACCCCTTTTGTCAAGTGGAAACTCTGCCATCTGCTTCACTGTGTATAGCTGCCTGGCCCGTCAAATCATTTGCATCATGCAAGTTGAAGTCTTTGTCTCTTTGTTTGATAGCACAGGCGATGCATCTTCTCTTGAGAATTAACAATGCAAATGCAAAAAGAAATTTCGACTATATAGCTGATGCTTGACAAAGTAGGATTTATTCAAAATGGTCAAACTAATGTACAGGCAGAGCTTGAATAAATTAATTAGCAATGGAGGACTCAAGAGCAAATCTAAAATGCCATTGATACCTTTGTCACAACTTGTCTAGCTTTAGTTCTCTCCTGGCCTATAGCAGTAGGTGATCATCTACATTATTAACTGTTTCCCAACATTGTCATGTTGCATAAAAATTACGTAGCTCCTTGTGATTATCATAATAAAGTCCTAATCAAATGCCTATTTTCAAGTCAATGACACATTGATCATTTCAGCTCATTTTAACACATCTCTGGGTGCTGCTAGACAGGCGTCACTAGTACGGCTGTTTGGCAAATTAACAGCAAATAGCAACCTTTTCCCTATGAACGAAAATGTCACTACAATTTGCCTTGACATTTAATCTAGACCTGCACAATACGGCTGACATGAACATATTGTCAGAATTTTTGCATATTTGTGGTTGCCCCTCGGTAGCACAGCGTTTGAAATTGAATAGATACGTTTTGCCCTGACAATGTATTTTGCAATACATATGCAATTGTGCTTGCACTGCATGGCCAATGGCTTATGGGTGCACACATACTGGATTGAATCTCAGTAGACTGCAGCTCAGACAGAACATGCTCATTTTAGCATGTTATAGCCAATTAGTGAAGGGAAAAAAATCCGGAAAGCTTTATATTTTTAAGTTATATATAACCATCAATTTGCCTTTTTACAGAAAATATAGGGAGCTTTATAGTTTAAGTTGTGATGATTAATTTGGTTAATTTATAGAGTCCTGAACATCAAAGAATATGTGTGGTCATCTATTCAACACAGTCTCAAATTTGCAAATTCTCTGAATTCACAAGAGCCAGCTTGTATTAAAAGTTACAGGTTGTTAAGGTTAAAGTGAGGCGCGAGTTTCATTTTATTTCTATGAAACTCTGTGAAATCACTGTCACTCATTAGAATTCCAATGAGTTTTTTTCTTTTATAAAAGAAGTTTGCATATACAACTAATTTCTATATTGTCTTGCAAAGGTATGAACATTAGATATAAGTAACACTTTAGTATTCAGTATTCAGGTCACATATTAGACATTAAATAGCTAATAACTGCACATATAAGTGGGAATACAGGGGTTACTTGACAACATTATCAGTTTATTGGTGATTTATTTAGTGTTTATCATATCCTTACTGTAACGTTTGGATGGCGGGCAGTGGAGAAAGGACAGACGGCAGACTTTTTAAGGAGCGGAGTTTTATTTTTATTTGTCACGAGGTGTTCTAGGTGCGCGGGTGCGGACACAAACGCGAAGCCGCTCTGTACATCAAACATATTTATTCCACAAATATCGG
>JAOUQW010000026.1:7455767-7470583 GCA_028565825.1 Olivaichthys viedmensis | reverse complement strand
AGGATGCTTAGGATCACCTGACACACACACACACACACACACACACAGAGAGAGAGTAAGACGAACAGTTAGACAGAAGTAAACAGACATCTCTGAGGAGCAAACAAGCAAGATGAGTGTGCTGGGAAAAGAGACAAACAAGGACAGTGACTCCGGTGGTGCAGGGGAGTGTAAATTGACAGTGAGCTTACACATGCTGATGTTTTTTATGTCTCCATGTACGTTTGGTACTTAACCTGACTTAACCTGAGTATGTGCAGCCAGTTTCTAACTTGAAACCATGATAAGGGCATTTACACACAAATAAACACTTATTTCACAAACAGGTAAATCACCAAATAACAAATAACCTGCATTCATGTGACTGTTAATAACTGGCACTGGTTATGTGTCAACTCCTTGTGCTGTCTTAAATACCCAAGCTTTAAATTAATTGTTTAACCTCAAATTAATTTACCTTGAATAGGGCCTGAATAGGCCTTCAGAGACAGAATGTCTTCAAATATCCTGTCTGTGTCTTGACCAGAATGTTCCGGTCCACTTGGCATGGAAGGAGGCATCATCTCCAACCAGCAGATCACGGCCTCCTCCACCCACCGTGCTCTCTTCGGCCTGCAGAAGTGGTACCCCTACTTCGCCCGCCTCAACAAGAAGGGACTGGTGAACGCCTGGACAGCTGCCGAAAATGACAGATGGCCTTGGATCCAGGTAACAGATGCACCCAAAGAGACTGGACCTGGACAAAGCTGTGTCATCACTGAATGAGTGTGTAGGACTTGTCTTTATTGAAAGGTCTTAGCTTAGCTTGGGGTAAGGGGAAGATTAATAGTGGTAGCTTTTCTTATAACTTTGTTCCCATGAAATTGTTTTTTCTTAGTAGAATTCCTATGAATTTTGCATGATATTTTGAATGGTCCAGGAAGATTAAGAGTTATATGAGTTATACGAAGCATTTCACTGTTCATTACTGTTCCACCTATTGACCCTCAATATGCAAGGCTTATAGCATTTCGTTCCCTTGTTGAGAACGGACAGTGTTTCTGCCAGTGCAATCAAAAAACTTAGAATGCAATATTTATATTAATTTAAAATTCAGAGTGTGTTTTCTGACTGCTTGAAAGTTGTACATGCATTGTACATCTCTATATAGAGTTGATTGATTGATAGTGATGTTGTGGAACTGACCCAGCAACATATCAATGCTGTGCCACGGGCTTTCCTCTAGATCATTTGGTATTCGTCGAAACTATCTGCAGTAGAGTACATTTTTGATATTCTAGACAGTCACAGTGGAGAGAAGTCTCACTCCATTTACTTTCATTTTCACAATGAGTGGTGCCCTGTCAAACTCTGATTCATTCTTTAAACACATCCTTGTAAAATGCAGAACAGCTGAATATCCTTGATTGAATGAGAGTTCACAGAATACTACTTCGTCTCCATGACATTGCAAAAACAGTTTGACCTTTATGACTAGAACTGATCAGTTTGAATTTAAAGGGAATTGGCACAAAATTGCCAAGTTCTGCTCTGATAAAGCAGGATTTTGTGTTTTAACGTAGTGTTTTTTTCCCTATATTACCTTTACATGTTTCTCTGTCGTTAAATAAGACTTTGTTAAATAAAGAATGCTGCATGATTGATGGACGAAAAAATTAATTATTCAAAATTCAAAATTGTAAACAAACAAGCGCTACTCTATGGTAACCCGAAAATGTTGTTCTCCGGTAAAATCATACTAAGTTTAATTTCTGCATTTTTTTCAGATGTGTTAAAAGCTGAATGCATAATTAAAAACAAGTCCTAATCACATGATCTTCAGTTACAGGTGGCTGCTGACAGGCTCATTGTGTTTGTATCAAAGCATGAGAAACTTTATAATAATAAACATAAAGATTACAAAAATAATGATGTAAAGTACCACATGGCAAGAAATTGCAGAACAACTTGGCAATACAAATGGTGGGTCTTTTATGTAGACTGTGGCTGTCAATATCTTGCATTGGCATATTATAGAGTTTAAGCTCTTGAACAAGCCAATGGAATTTACTGTACTTATTAACTGTAATTTATTTTTATTTTAAATATATACACTTTTTCTTGTTTTATAATAGTTTATTTATAGATTTAGTTTTAATCATCACTGTGCAGTGTCCTAGCTTGTATGAAATCATATGTAGGAGCCTTTTTCTATTGCCCTGAAGATTCATTTCAAATTTAATCCCAATGCCCATTGTGCACAAACTGAAAATATTTCTGACTTTTTTTTATTTATTTTTTATTTTTACTATTTCAGAGTCTTTGGCAAAACTATGATTTTCATTTAGTTTCATTTCAGTTTAACCCCTTAAACTCTCAGACCTACATTCCTCACTCTCGTAACTACACACCTTTCCTATTAGTTCCACTGTAGTTACTGAATAATTCATAGTAGTGAGTTAGTGAGTAATAGGCTTTAAGATAAATAACTGCATAATAAGCCATAAGTTTAAGGGGTTAAGAAAATGTATTTATAAAATTTAGATATTCATTTTGTTTTAGTGTAACGTGCGGTAATGAATCAGGATCGGCATTTAGTTTATTTGGGCAAATCCATAAATCAAGTCCATAGCAGGGGTCAAAGAACAAGCAGACATCATCAAAGCAGGGTAATACAGAATCATAAACAATAATCAGTGGGCAGAAGGTCAAAACCAGGAAATCACTACATTAGGAAACATCAGGGAAACAGGTACGGGACAAGCCAAAGGGAACCTAGACTTTGAGAATACAGAAACAAGGCTTAGAAATGCACCAATACAATCGACGAGACCTCACAACGAACACTGAAACACAGAGGGTATAAATACTCAAACTAATCAAGAACTAACACAGAACAGGTGGGAACAGACCAATGACAAAACAGGGTCAGAGGCAGGACTAAAACAGAAAGATGCGTGCCATTTTGTTTAATGAAAAGAAAGCTTTTACCTATAGCTAACCTTTCTTTAAAGTGTTTATAAAAAATCATGCAAAGAATTTTAGAGCTGTGCACTACTTTCCCAGATGACAAAAAGGTGTTATTACAACCACAGTCTGGCTGTTTATTTTAGTTTTGTGGCATTTTATGAAGTTGATAAGAGGCAGACTGGAAAAAGACAAGACAAGCCTCAGAGCTAAATGTTAGTGACTCCAGTGTAATAATTTCAGTCGATTTATGACCTCTTAATGCTTTTTGACCATTAAGCTTCTGCAGCTTTAAGGCCCTAATCTAGTTAAAAGTCATTTTGTGTTTAAAGGGTGTGCCAGGTAATCCCAACACAAAACTTTCAATATATATATATTTTTGTTTTGATTTTAATGCTAGATGTGGCTCAAAGCACCACAGTCAGGCTTTGGAGAGAAAGAGGGGATGAAGAAGTAGTGAAAGAAGCAAGGAACATGAAGTACTCATGGTGTTTGTCTGACTTTAATGATGCCATGTGGGAGGAGAGAGTCCTGTGCTTTGGAACAGTGCACCATGTGAATTGTGGGAGAATCCAGGGGTGGGCAGGCTTAGGGCAATACGCTCCGGTAATTGCCGCATGACTCGTTTTGAAGCCACTGAAAAAAAGCTGAGGAAAAGGAAAAGCTTGCACACACTACGGGTTAAAGAAGAAGTGCGCTTGTCTTTCTGTGTCTGCCTTTCTGTCCGTATTTCTTGGATTACTGTATTTTAATTATTTTATTTTTTTCTTTATCTTTCCTTCAACACTGCCTAGAGTGATGTAATGCTCAATAGCAAAATAAGTCAAACCTCCTACAACTCCTACAGCTGTTAATAATTGAACATAAATAGAGGGTGTGTATGAGATTTGTATGTGCTGTCTACATCTTGACTGTCTTGCAGACATACGATTTTTTTGTGACACTCAGGGGAAATTTATTTTGCCTTGAAGTGGACAATTTCCAGATTATATCTCTGACATCAGGGAGTTTATGACTGAAGGGGTGCTGCTTGTGGACATCTACATGCTTCAGTCCTCAACACACAGAGGAAAATTTGTGATATATTCAGGAGATTGGATTTTTTGACATCTTGCTTATTTCCTGTAGCCATGCCAAGACATAGAAGATAAATGAGGATATGCAAAAGGTACAATAATCAAGCAACATGATAATTACATTAGTTTTCCTGCAGGAGCTTTATGTATGCCCTTAATAAGGATAAGATATCTAGAGTTATTAATTAGATTCATTAAATTTCTTCATTATATTTTCCAATAAACCATGTAACACAATCTGATTACTTCTTCCCTATTTACCAACAGGACCTATTTACCTGATTTGTGGCATGTCTGTGTCAATCTGATTAATTTCAACCCAATTTACTCAATGTGGGCCAGGCTTATAATATGGCAATTATTCAATTTAATTATATCTTGCTTCAGCCTACCTATCCATGTTAGTAAAATGAATTATCATGATGTCAGAATTGAACCTATTTACCAAGCACTATACAGTCACACTCTGCACATCATTTAAAGGGCCAGGTTCTTAGTTTTACAATGAGCCTATTCTAGACACAAGCAAAGGAAAATGTTTACATTTACAACAATTAATTAACCATAATAAGAGCATTTTAACTGATCCTGCCTAAAATTTCTCACATTTTTGTTTAAATTAGCATTTCTGATTGAGGTATTCTTTGCTCATACCTGTATTCAAGCCAAGTGCCTTTACTCTGACGTTGTACACATTTTGGATGTCTTATATATCTCATACAGCACTTATCAATCTCAGCTGGGTCAGCACAGCAAAAAAACAGACCAGAATTTTATTTTTCTTCCACTTCTGACTTTCTTGGTATTTTCTGAGGTACATGTGTGTTTTGATAGCTGGGCCCTAGTCCTTAGGGAAATTGAAGTCATTTAGGATCCTTCATATGACAAAGACACAGCTCAGTACTGTGTGTAGGTAGCTGACTAGCGTAGATAATGTTGCTAGGTAAGGACGTGCTAATTCTGTTAGGCTTTCTTTCTCTTTCAGACACACACTGAATGGAATTTGAATAACTGAATGTTGCTACCGGACACAGAGAGAGTGCCTGTATGATAGATTGTATATGGTGGAACTAAGCACCAGGAAAATTTTACTCACTAAGAAGGGGGGTCATTGTTTAATCAGTGTTTTTCTGTGTGATTGTTTCTCACTCATCTGTGCATTTATGCATGAGCGACTGAGGATGTGAGTGTAGCCAGCCCATGTCCAATTTTCCGTCCTTTTCCAATCTTGCCCAATGACTGGAGAATTGAGATCATGACTGATAAACGACTCTCGCGCGATTCGGTGTCAGCCTGATGGACGGCTTCTGGGACACACAACCGTTTTTTGTGTCAGTCATCTGTGGCCCAAACAATTTCCACAAAACTGACAAATATCATGGCACCAGATGTTTCCGATGCTCTCTGCATGTATTCCAGCTGCATCACTATTAGGTGAAGGGACTCCAACATCTGTGGTCATTATGGCTTTAATGCATCACTCCAATTACTAATGCTATGGCCTTTTAGTCACAACCAGATAATTGGCCACTGTTGTTTTGGTTTTAGGGAGGCAATGACAAAGGAAATTTAGACGGATAAGAGTGCAGGGAAATTGGGTACATTTTGTCTCCCAGAAGCATTGCATCAGGTACAACATCATCAGATTTTGTTCAGGTTATTTTACTGTTGGTTGCGTCAAGAAAATAAAGTCAAGAAGTAGGATAATCTTATTAGACTAATAAGGTCTAGGGCATAGAATTTTCTTTTAAAACCTGCTGAAACATTAGCAAAAATAAATATTTTTTAATGGTGGTATGTGTGGAATGTTAGTAGCTGTGCTCAGTCCTGAGCTATGAAAATTTTCTGCACAAGCCAGTACTGGAGATTATTAGTATTCTTGTTATAGCAGCCCATGTAGTCAGCAGTAATCCAGTGTCACGTGATTTACAACCAAATATGTTAGGCCTACTCAGTGTACCTTTAATTTGATTTTGTAAAAGCCCCACAAGTCAACTGAATGACTAAATAATCTCTTTCCTACCAGATGGAAATATTCTCCAAGACTTAATGCTACGTATTTGTCTCAAAGTATGCATGTTTCGCATCAGGTAGCCGTGTGGTTTTCTGTCTTTGATTCATCTTGGGGGAATGGAAAGAGCCCATCTAGCCGGTGATTTGTGTGGACCATAAAAAGGCCCGGAGCCATTGATCATGCACCATAAGATGGTGAATTAGCTGTCATCAAGCGCAGCTGACTGTGGCATTCTCACACACACATGCACTCACATCCCCCCACTCAGCAGTAACAAATCACTTTGCAGCCAGAATCATAACTATTACTTTGTCCTCGTTTCATGGCTGTCTGTCTAGTGGCACCAAGCGTCGTCTTCCTCTTTCCTCCTTCCCTCCCTCATCTCTTCTGCGCACTCAAATAAGCCCCCGACAGCTCAGAGACAGCTTCACCTTAGGCAGAGCATTGCCAGCGCTGACTGACTGCTTTTACTTGCCGTTTGAAGGTAGACTAAATGCCTCTATACAGTCTGGGGTCTCTAGGAACTCTCCATGAGTAAGATAGACGAGACGTGACATTGAACGGTGTGGGAGTTGTTATCAAAGCCCCATTACTTACTGTTCTGCTATATGCCCCTGCTATGAGCTCAAAGATGACAGTGTATGTGTTGATTCAGTTTGGACTGAGACGATGCCATATGCACATGCACGAGAATAAAGTATCCCCCAGTGATGAAGTTTATGTGGTTAACTTATTTTTGACCAAAATGCCAGATAGAACCTTATAATACTGAGGTCACGATATGTTTATAGGTTGTGACAGTGTGGGACGAGTTGTACATGCAAACAAGCTGGAGGCACCATGCGTCCATATTCCGGTGTTTCCTTGCCTCTAAGCTCCCTCCATTCCTCCCTATGTTTTGCCCTTTATTGAGCCTACGTGAGAAGGTCGCCACTGATTACCTCTCTGTTACTCCTCATCTCTCGTGCTCTCTCTCCAGATAAACCTGCAGAGAAGGATGCGGGTCACGGGCCTCATAACCCAGGGGGCTAAGCGCATCGGGAGCCCTGAGTATGTCAAGTCTTACAAAGTGGCCTCCAGCGACGACGGAAAGACATGGAGGACGTACAAAGTCAAGGGCACGGACGAGGATATGGTGAGATGTGTTTTTAATTAGCCGCCGGCTCGACGCGCCCCTCACTCCACACGCTTTAACAGCTCTTCAGATTGGATTTTTTATATACTGTTTGGGGATGAAGGAGAGCCACTAGGGCCACCAAGGATGCGCAATGCTCCATCATTTTTGACGGCGCCTTTCCCTTCATTTTCTATTACCCAGCCTCAATTCCCACTCTTGTTTTATTTATTTATTTAAATTATGATCTCCTCTAATGACTTTGGGTGGATATTATTGCTGTGTCATTGTCTGCTTTTGTCAAGGATGTTCTTTTTTTATGCCTGTGTCAATTTTATTTGTTAGCTGAGATGAAGTTGTTTATTTTCTCTTTGACAGTGAGGTATTGTTCCCATAGTTTAACATGACATGCTCATTTGTATTATACTTCATCATAATAGCCCATGTCAATGCATTAATCAATATTATAACTAAAACTATAGCCCTGATGACTAGCATCTATGACCAGATTTATATGTTAATGAATTTTATCGTGAACTCTGAAATCTGTCTGTGTGTCTGTCCAAATGCAGATATTCCGGGGTAACGTTGATAACAACACCCCCTCGGCCAACTCATTTACTCCACCTATTGAGGCTCAGTATGTTAGGATTTACCCGCAGGTCTGCAGGAGACACTGCACTTTGCGCATGGAGCTCCTGGGCTGTGAACTCACAGGTTAGTCTGCACTATCACACTATCTCTATAACACACAATTTGCATGGGTCAACACATTTGAAAAGTTCCGAATAGGGCGGGGTTAGCAGTCATAGATTTTGTTACATACATCTGAAATCCAATGAGTTCCTACACATTTAAACATGACCTCAGTTGGCACCATGGGCTTACTTACAGCAAAACACACTGCAGCCATATACTGTGGTGTAACTCGCATAGCACTAGGTGTCCAAAAATATTGATGACTTGAAAATGCAGGTTCACAGGGCTGCCTGCACATGGTTCTAAAAGTAATCATTTTACTCCACAAACCATTGGGAGGATTATATGAGATATGAGTACCTTTGGAACATAGCACATGAGACCCCCCAGTGTGCACACAGCCTGCTGTGGGTCAATTTTCATGTCTGTCTGTCAGATTGTCATAACCTTGGACTAATAATAAGCTATTTAACTCTGCAGGATGCTCCGAGCCTCTGGGCTTGAAGTCTGGCCACATTCAAGACTACCAGATCACAGCGTCCAGCACTTTCCGAACCCTCAACATGGACATGTTTACCTGGGAGCCCGGCAAAGCCCGTCTGGACAAGCAGGGCAAAGTCAATGCCTGGACAGCTGGACACAGTGATCAGTCCCAGTGGCTACAGGTATTACTGTCCCTGCTTATTCTTCTCTCTCAGTGTGACTGGCAGCCCATTAACTCCACTGGATCCACAGTATGACTGCCATGCTTAATGAAACCATGTCAAATCACAACCCAGTTGTTCCAAACTTGTCCAGATATTGTGCCAAAATTTAGTAGCACTTCCTCTGGGCATTATTTTATGACTTTTATGCTCCCCTGGTTAGACACCTTCAGTGGAATCATACAAGGTGCTTAAGAGAGTGCTAAATTGGACAGGTGAGTCCATGTCTAAAAAGTGTGGCTAACACTGCATGAAAAGCCAACTTTCCGGGAGTAAATATGCGTTGCAAATGTCCGAAAACGCTTAATTTATGGATAATTATGGCCGCGTGTGTGGCTCCGGTATGTTGCCACTTCGTACCACTTCGTGCCCGGAAATTTACGACCGCCCGGACATTTCCACTCACCTTGCCCGAAAATTTCCAAAAATGCCCGCAGCGCATGCGCTAACACCTCACTAAAAAATGCTTTTTGGACTGCTTTTAAAATCATTTACTGCTTGAAAAGTGTATGCTATTTTCTGGGTTTAAATGTAATAAGTATTACAGTAGTCTGTCTGTGATACTTCTCTCTCACACACGCACACACAGACAGACACACAGACACACACACACACAGACACACACACAGACACACAATTACAACAGTCAAAATGAACAATGTAGAAACATGAACATAAGCCACATTTAACCATTTTATTAGGTTCATCTACCTAAGGAGTTGTTGAGACACTCTCTAACTTAACCTGACAAATTCTCTAAATCAGAGAGTTCACAAAGTGCCTTTCACTCCTGGAAGCTGCTCTGGGAGGTCTCCTGTTAGACAGTGCTCCTGGTCGATACACTCTGAGTGCGAGCCCTGCACAGCTGTGTAAGTTCACTGCTACGGAACTTGGGGGGGAATTTACCACCCACACTAGGACCCCATCTACAACTGGAGGGGTTGTCACTCATCAGGTTGATTGTGACTCCGTTCCACAAGTCCTTCTCATGGTACTTGGACCACTGTTGTCCAGGTATCATCTTGGCAGCAACTTGAATAAATTTAAAGAGGAAACAAGAATTGTTTTAATCAAAGAGCAAGCAGAAACAAATGACAATGTTCCTAAATTACAAATTATACAGCGTCATCTTGGTTCAGTTGATATACCTGCAATCACCGAAACAAAAACAATGTTGTAGTTTTTTTCAGTTGTTTACACACATTGCAGATAACAACAATGCATGTGCTATCAAATGCACTCTGCTCACACACATCCTTACAAACTCATGCACACCCTTACACACCGTCTCACTCCACTCGTTCCGTCTCTCCTCTTACACTCCTATACTCAATCCACTTACTCAATTAACGTTAGGCCATGTAAAAAGCACTAAAAAGACAAGCATCAGCAGAAAACGGTGAACCCAAGACATTTATCATGTTTTCAGGATGCAAAGCCCCGATGGAGGACAAAGGACTTAAGCTGCACCAGTAACTAAAAAATTATACATTTGTTGTTCTCCTTTCTTCACAGTATTTTTTTAAACTCAAATACGTGATTTGTTGTTGTCAAGCATGGTCTTAAAAAATAGAATCGAGGTGTGCCGTGCTACCTATAAATATATGAACCAACAGGAGCGCGTTATGTTTAAACCTACAAATCTAACATTTTTTTTTTGTTGCAAAAGTCAACAGGGAGGATGTTTTTTTTCCTCCCTGGTTGTTGGACAAAAGAAGAGAAAAACGCTGGTGACCGCTACATTAGCAGCCTACTGAACCTACTACTGAACTATGAATAAAAAACTAATAGCGCAGACACGTAATCTGCTTATCCCAGTGCCAAGGCTTGTCACACACCCACACCAGCCTCCCAGGACCACATGTCCCAGAATCTCTAATGCACCCCTGCCAGAGCACTTCCACGTTCCCGATCTCCTACCTTTTGGTCACCTGCACCTGTCCCCAATCTCATCAGCACAGATCACACACACCTGTACACAATCACACTTCCCCTATATCTACCCACACCAACAGACACTCAGTATTGCTCCCGATGACGATGGACATACAAAAGCGTTTCCTGGACTGCCTTCCCAAACCTGACCTGGATCCCGATAACCCAACCTCAAAACCCGCCTAAGCCTTCGACACCCCGTTTGCATATCGCCCGACCTAACGCCTGCCCCCCGACTACGAGCTTGCCGAACTCTTTGATCCTTGCTGACTCTTGGCTTCAGGCTTGGAGCCCGCGCTTGCATCCGCCCTCACCGCGGCATGACAGAGCTAGGCGAGTTGTTCCCCTGGGCATCATTGTGTCCTTATAAAGAACTGGCATTGGTAATCTGGCCTGATAGATATCATAACTTTCTCACCTTTTCAGATTATGTTCTTTTTAACACTTTTTCTTTTCTTGTTGTCGTACTGATGAAACAGGGAAAAAACAAATATGTTCTGCACTCAGACCTATGACAACAAGGAGGATCTATTGCACAACAGCTACTAACCCCACAGGGGAGGGCGAAAGCTAACGCGTGCTTCCTCCGAGACACATGAAGCCAGCCACCACATCTTTTCGAACTGTTGCTCATGCAACGTCACAGGGTGCAGACACCCACGATTGGCTAGTGTCGCTCTGATCGACAGGGGAGAGAGTAATGGCTGTGGCATTGTCGGGATTCAAACTCATGATCTCCAGACGGTAGGCCAAATTATATCTACATTTTTCCTTCTGATTTAATGAGACAACATCTTTCATTTCAGAAAGTGATACTGTGTTGTTCGAATGTAATGGATTAAGGACAAAGTGGAGAAGTCAAAACTGCACGCACTCACTGTAGATTAGCAACAAGGTTAAAAACCATCTACCGGACACAGATCACATGCATTTTTCGCATGCAGACAAGTCGCCATGGCGTATTTGTTTCCCCCAATGTCATGGTACAGTTTTAAAGTTGCATTAAATAGCTTGGGGAACTGTGAAACAGTGAGAATCAGTTTATCCTCCATGTCTGTGCAAAGTGAGTCACTTCTTACTACGTCATATGCAACAGTTTGTCTCACTGGCTGCACTTCGAAAGGTCAGTGGCAAACTGGGTCAAAGTTCATTTGATTGAATTTTGAGTGCAGTGGCGAGGCTGAAGCGCAGAGTCAAGGTAAAGCTGCACCACTCTCTAGGAAAACAAAAGCATCACCGGTGCAAAGAGGTTTTGCCGCTTATCATGTGAAGGCAGCCTTACCAGCCAGAGAGCAGGGCCACAATCCATTCATCTTATTCATATTTGGAAGGCAATAATACAATAATAAATACAATTTCACCATAGCAGATGTTCCGATATTAAGTGATTAAAATACTTACATAGGGAGCTGCTGATGCAGTGGAATCTGACAGTGAGTCACAAAATGGCACGAATGTACAGCTTGCTGTGAGAGAAACATATGAACATACACACTTTAGCCTAAACATATTTACTTCTATTTCTCAATACTTAATACTGCAATTCAATTTTAATGACTTGCTTTAGGCCTAAATGCAGTATAAACTGTACAAAAATGAATACTATTACTTACAAATCCTCTAACCTACATTCAGTATAAATGCATAGTAGCATGTCACGTTTTTCAAGATAGATTATTCTTAATATGGCTAGCTAGGTATTAATATGTACCTGTAGCAGTATATTAACGTAAACAAGCCATAATACTTTAAACGAGACTAAATTAACAATATCATATTGCTTCAGATATCTTAAGGTATATCGATATACATGAGAGAACTCGCCAGCTTAAGGCTAAAATCTTGCTAACTTTTAATGCTGCCGGGTAGCTTAACTGTGGCTAGCTAGCACTTAGCATAACATTAGATTCTGTAAGAATTTGCTCAAATACATATTTGGACACAAATGACACTCATAACATGTAGCCAAGTGTTTACATTAAATGTCTTGTAGACCAACATAAGATCTGTCGTTTTTACTCACAGAAATTCATAACGTTAGTACTAGCATCATGGCTAGTACATTTCATAACTACGAACAAAGGGTAAATAAGCATACTTCTAATTAAAATACGATTAAACAGCTACACAGAAAGGTAGAAATTACGTAAAAGTGTTAAATATTTTTGTTATATGAAGGTGTTTTGGTGTTGTTACTTACCTTTTGAAGTACAGGGATGTTCAGATGAGATCCAGTCTGTTACTTAACGACAGACTTCTTACTCAAGCTCGCAGATTAAAATTTAGATTTCAATGATGTATGCATTAAATACAGCTTTGCTATCCCACACAGCTAGCCATGTGCGGAACAATTCTTTTTAATGATCCGAGTCATTCCGTTCAGTACTGTAAAATGATTTGATTCCTTAACTCACTGATTCATAGTTTTTCTTTTCTTTTTTTAAATGTTGTTGAAAGTAAATGCCTGAAATACACTTTAAACACTTTTCATACACTCATCTATTACAAAAAGCTTGTATGGCCAAGCATTAATTTTATTTATTATAGAATACAACAGCCTGTATGGTAAGATCAACCTAATAAAATATGGATAAATATAAATGTTTTGTGATCAAGTATTTACAACTGGTGTCAGCACCAAATAAAAACCCTTTGTGAAATGATGGAATATACTCAAATGCATACAGTTAAAAACGTGTAGTTGGACGTGAATTACAGTTCTGTATGGGGACATCTAAAAAATGAAGAAAGCGATGTACAATGTGGCTCCATAGGCGTAATTTCCAGTGGGGGGGTTACAACCCCGCCAAAAATTATAAGTCGGCCATATAACCCCCCATAATGAATTTTGTAATAAAACATAACAAAAATATTGTTTTTATTATTGTTTTTTTGTAATAAATACTACCATAAATGAATGTATCAGTATTACTGATACTGAGTTAATATTGAGATGAACTGTAGTCTAACTCTTAGAAAATAAGCCTGTATATGTATGCTGTCTTTTCTGCTCAAAATAAACTTCCAAAAATGTCCAGACATATTATTTATGCATAATCGGATGTGTAACATATCCAGAAATCTCCAAAACAATACATGATCGGGAGTGTACGGAGGTGTACATAAAAGATTAAGAAATTTCCATCAATGTCCCGTTCACATCTAAATTGACGGGACATGTGGAGGTTCGTACATTGTTGCTTTTCATGCAGTGTCATTTTCTAAGTTTCACAGAAACATGGCTTAAACAAAAATAGAGTTTTAAATGAATGCACTTGATTTTAATATTCATATGGAAAACTTTCCTTTTGAAAAAAATAGAAAAAAATAGGGTACCCCAGTAAAATTGTTAATATATGTATTAGAGAGAGAATACTCAAGTTCAAGCAGGGTAATCTGTGCAGTCCAACTCGCTCCCCAGACAAACTCCAAATCCCGCTCTTCAGGAACCAGATACTCAGTTGTCATCCAGCTGGCAGGAGAATATTACACATTCAATAATGAAAGTAATGAGGCTAATGGAGCTGACTACAGAGTCCTTCCAACTTCTGCTTTGCCTGTGCATAAACCATCTGAGCCCACTTGCACAAACATGTAGCCTAACTCAATGTAGTAAATGCAAGTATCAAACTAGCATTAAATTGCTGTCTAAATTATCAAATACCACAACGGCATTTACATGACATGTATTGCTAACATTCTTTGACATACACTTTATGACGAAATGAATCTAGCACCTCGGTTGGAATAGCTCACATAGAAAAGGCATGCTAATATGCAAAGCACCCCATTAGCTCACTTAGCCAAACTTACTTAATATGGCAACTTATTAGCAGTCAACAATTAGTTAGCATTATATATTTTGTTCTCACAATTACATGCAAACTACTAATACAACACTAATGTGGCATAGTACAATATACATAGAGCATGTTCACCTGGCAGCAGAATATTACACATTATATTATGAAAGGTAATGAGGCTAATGGAGCTGACTACAGTCCTTCCGACTTCTGCTTTGCCTGTACATAAACCATCTGAGCCCGCAAAATCTCCCGCCCACATCTATTTATAGGATCCCCGTCTTCCAACCGAAAAGCAGATGCTACTGCCGTATATTGGGTCCGTAAAGTAATAATTACTGCCGGAACTCCTAAAGGGATAGCACCCATTAAATGAACACAAACACATTGCTTAAATTACCGCTGGGTTACACTATTCCATCCTCTAATGATGATAACTCAGGAGGCATCATAATCCAAGAACGTCTTGATGAGTTTAGTCCTATTGGGTATAACGAGCTCTATACCTTGATGATGTCCTCTAGA
>JAOUQW010000026.1:7431611-7445977 GCA_028565825.1 Olivaichthys viedmensis | reverse complement strand
TATAGTGTCATTGACATTTCATTTACATGGAGATTTGGACGCTTCAGGATGAGCTTTATTCAAATGAAAATGCAAACTGGAAAATCCAAATGTATTTCCCGAACTGCGTTTGTACGTTTCATGTGATAGTGCAGTACTGCTGTCAAAATGATAATTGAAAAGTAATTGACTTTATATGCGTTTGCACTCTCTAATGAGGTATTTGCAGTTTCATTATCAAAGACGACACACGCTATAAAAGTGTCAAAATTCCAATGCAGAAAGGGAAACAGTTCCCCCCCCCCGCGATTTGCATTTACATAACGTTTGAAAATGCATTACCGAGCCGATTGCATTTTCATTTCCACAGCAAAGGGTAGAACAGTTATTGTTAATATATGGAAAATATTAATAAGAAATCAATTTTGCAGCGCTGTACATTTTACACCGGTGGCGGATCACGCATGAATTACGCTGACCGTGGAGCATTCATTTCTGTGCTTTCTAGCTTTGGTTAAGTGCAACGTGCAAAAATATGTACTGACCGGAGATCAAGCTATATAAGCATGCATTACCACTGTATATGATCGTTAGTCCAATAAGATTTTCAGATGCGCGCTGCTAAAGTGGGAAACTACAGGCTGAAAAATAGCCCATGTGCTGTTTAGATTATGGCTTTACACTGCAAAATATAGCAAAATATATACTGTTTTATCTATTGTTTAGCTAGAAACCGCGGAAGAAATAAGACTGAGCGAAAATACGCTTGCTGCCCACTCAGTAAGAAATCACATCGCCGGACGCAGTGTTTTATTAATACATTGCTGCCGCCTATTGAATATATATTTTAAACTGCAGTAACAAAATTAGTTAAAATTATGGTTAATTAAGAAACGTAAGTAATATTGTTTTAAGGGTGGTGTATTCGTTCACTCGTTCAAAAAAAACACCATCGAGTATTCGAAGCCTTTTACTGATCGGGCATTTACAAAATCACTCGTAATCGTGGCAAATAAAACATTTTGTTTTTGCTGTACTTTGCTCCATCTCTAGCTCATCTTCATAGGCCTTTTGACATACTTCATGTTGTCCGCAACGAGCATGCTTACTGGGCTTTTTAAAGGGAAGCCGTTTACCATAAATGGCGATTTGGGGGCGTTTCCTATGCAAATGTGTGTGGCCGTGCACGAGCAGAGCGATTTTTTTTAGAACGTTTAGGATTTATCAACATCCATTGCGTACAGCTGTGCGCGCGCACGTGCGATAAATACCAAGTCTTTTGTGCGTACTGGCGGTTCCTACGCACAGATTTGAGAACTTGTTCTATGCACGCTTTTGATAAATGAGACCCCTGGTCTTGTGAGACTCTAAATAACTGCCCGGGAGCGTTTCCAAGATGGCCGCCGCGTGGACAGACTTTAGCTGTGTCCGAAACTATGCCCTATTTACTATATAGTGCACGATTTCCCGTGTCTACCATTTTGCAGTGGTGTCCGAAACCATAGTGGAGAATATCCAGTGCACTCATTCAATCCCACAATGTCCCGCGATAGGTAGTGTACAAACGATCTACCCTAGCAGGCGAGAAATCCCCATAACACACTTCTCTGACAGCTACGATGGCAACGTCCAAGAGAGAACACATCAACCCTCTTCTACAAATAGCTGCCCTCTTTGCAATCATTCGCAACAGTATGAATGAAAAGCAATGCCACTACGTTATACATTTTGAAGATGTGGTATCGGTTACGTTTGGTATCTCTTGTGTGCTGAAGCATGTCTGATTTACATTGGATTGATGGGGCGAGAAACTGTTAGTAAAGCAGGGTTTTGATGACATCACATCGAATTTTAGATCTATTTTCTATTTGGTGCTTTGTAGAAATATTATTAGAAAAGGTCAAATTATACCCTGAAAAAGTGGGCAATGTTAAAAAGTAGATGTTTCTAGGGGAAAGAAGCTGAACTTTCTGAAAAACATCCTCACTGAGGAAACCCAAGGTAGGACCCTTGGGTAGTTTTTCAAAATTATGGAGCCCAGTGTATGTTACTGTTCTCTCTCAATCCTTTCAGTTACTTGGGCCATTCATTCTCAGGTCGTTATCTTGTGCCATGACTTCAATTTAAAGTGATCCCATACAATAGAAGACTAATGATGCAAGATTGCGCACCACTTTCCTCAGGTGTAACGCCTGCTGGCAGGTTAAATGTTTTTTTTTTTTTTCTGAATTAAGTGATATTGCGAGCTACGTAGCAATCAAAATAATCAATAAAGAAATGTTCCTTTAATAAAGAAGGAACAAAAAATGTATATCTTTTTATTATCAATATTACTGCTGTCATGATTTTTTTTTTTTGCAGCCTTAACTGTGATACATGTAATAACAAATCTACTCTAACATACAGTTATTAAATTCATTGATTTTTCTGTTGTTTAATTTCTGTGGTTCCTGAGATTTTCAGCAGTAGGTTATAAGAAACAATGCCAAGGCAGTGCTACGGGTCATTCCTAGAATGTTTATGAGGATTTTATAAACAAAACATGTACTCCAAAAGTAAAATTAATAATGATGTTTTCAAATTTTAAGCCATACTTAAAATTGTACTAAGCAAAACGCACACGTCAGAAAAAAAAATGGAACCATTAAACAGTCACATGCCACTAAAACAAACCATGTTTTCCATAAACAAACTACAGCCACTTTTAAAATCAAGTTAACCACATTCATTTTCATGTTAATAAATCCTCTTGACATGTTTGCCCTTAAAATGCCGAAACAAATTACTCTTCACAGATCCAAAAGGACAAAATATTTCTGTTTCTCCTCTGAACATGGTGAGCGAGTGTGAGGTGGTGATTTATCTCGCTTGCCTGGGTCCATCTCAAGCTGTCTCTGCAGGTTGTTATCCCCTTGAAGTTTGAAAAATTGCTTTTTCAACTCTTTCCCAATTCCTTTCTTGCCTTCTTTGTCCACTCTGTGTAATGAAAGCACTTGGCGACCTTACTTGTGATTTCCTGTCGTTCTGCCTTTAATTGGGAGGAGGTGCTCATTTGAACCATGAATTATTTTTAATTACACAATGTACCTTAATGAGAGAGCAAGTAATATTTGGAACCTTTCAAACTTGAAACATGTGTGTGGTACACCACAATGTTACGTGAACAAGAAGGTAAGCGTCCATAAAAAGGAACAGTATTGCAGAAATTTGTTTCGTAAATGATTCCTGCCAGAAGAGGATGATAGCATCCGAGCCAATGTCTTTTAAAGCAGTCCATTTAGGTGGCAGCTTTAGAGCCCTCAAAGTTTCATCACATTTAGCCAGAGCTCACATTTGACACCCGGTGTCATCTTTTTTTTTATTGTCAGAGGACTCTGGTACTTGTGACAGAGATGTATCACAGGCCACCTAATTATTCTGGTATTCAAACCTCAGGGAAGTTGACAGCTATATAAAATGTCTCCTAAATCACGAATAGAACAGTAGTTATGGGATATATTGTACTCCAAAAGTGTTGTGTTTGCACTAATTATAGTGCTTTGTGGTTTGCTAAACCTCATTTAAATACCAAAAACCTGCTCATTTCCTGCCAGGTTTGCAATTTCATGGTATTGCATCATCAAATTCAAAGTTGAAGTATTTAAATTACAGCTAAGTTTTTTTTTTGTTTTTTTTTTAAACACATCTAGCAACTGACTCTCAACTCCCTTTATACCTTTATTAGCCTGATTAAGGAGCCACTCAGAATCTTGTATCATGGCCTTCCAAAGACCTAGAACCTGATAGCATAGTGAACAAACACATTGCTATTGTTGAGTGGCTACAGTTACGGATTGTTGCTTTTGCTGGATCATACCATTTCTGTTATCGCACCACCAAGGCTTTTTTTTTTGTCCTGCCAGTTACAGTGTTTCCTGTTTCGAATTTTAAGAACTCGACACTCATTTCTAACACAAATTGATCACTTATTAACTAACACTTATTGAAATCAATGGCCAGAGGTACGTATTTGACAGATACCAAAAAGTCTTTGTGAATGCAATCGAACTGAAAAAAAAAAAGGATTGGGTAGAGGAGGGGCAATGAGGAAAGGGTCACTAGAGGCCCGAGGTATGCATTTAAAGGTTTAAAGATTCACCCTAATCTTGTTTTCTCAAATGTTGACAAGTGACTTACCTGTACTGATGCAGTTTTTTGGCTGAGTTTGCCAATTGCAGTAAACCAGGCTCTTTTAGTATTCATTACTGCTGAGGATGTTAACGAAAAAAGCACAGGACTTTTATATTTTATTTTTTACACAGCTGTTCAAAATATGGACATAACTGGTGCTTCCTTTATGGCCCTAAGCAGGATACTCTGTTTTTGTATTATATACTGTAAAGAATTTCACAGCAAACTTTATTGACTCTACTCTTTGAGTGATGTTTCTTTTACCATGTTCTGTTCGTTTAACTCATATGTTCTTGTCTTTGTGTGACAAACACTCTTGTTTTTTGTGGCATAAAAATCGCTACATTAGGGCATCTTTGCTGGTTTAGAGCAGCGTTTCCATTAGCAACCCCATTACCATGATCTTCTGAGCGAGAAATTGCTTTGATTGCTTTCTAAAGACATTTTTTAGCCACAAAGGGAAAGAGATCACAAGGCAACGCCTTCTCTGCTAGATGCTTCAAGATGTGATGGCATATTTCTCAGAAGCCTAAGCTGAGTGGTCTGCACTTCCAGATGGCGCAAGCTGATTAGTCAAATATGCACATTAACACGCAAACCACATGTCGGAGATCCTGCCAGAATCACCAGGCTAATCTTACCAGAGCACTGCTAGCAAGCCTATAGAAATTCTAGTCCCTGGCTTTGTGAGTTTGGTTCTAGAAAATGAGCAGTTCACCTCTGTGGGTTTCTTTCTATACTACACACACTGTGCAACTTCTCAATTGGTTCAGCATTGATTCAACTCATGTTTCTCAGTACCATACTCTCCTGAGCAGAGAGTCCTCTTTTATGCCTCGTTCCCTGAGTAATGCAAATAAACACGTGATATTTATCTTCCTGCGAAAGTGCAGTGAAGTGTATCTATTATAAATACATTTCATATTAAGACTAAAATAATTAAATTCTTACATAGATTAATGGTTAAAATGTTATGGTTCAAAGAATGGCAGGACTGTTTCACTGGCCATGTGGATTGCAACAGTACAGAAAATGACACTGAGCTGTAATTTTTTTAGCCCATGAGACACCCAAATCATCCCTTTTAAAGCTACCCGCCTTCCCTGAATGAATCTGATGATGCATAGGCTACAATCGATTATCTAACCCCTGACAAATGATGGGCGGAGTGCAAATAGACACTGCGCAAGTCTGGACCCGCCGATTGATCCCAATTGATTTAATGGGTCACAGAATAACAATTTATGAATTGTTTTGATGTCTGCCTTGATAAATTAATAGTGTTTGTGATTGTATGGTGATTTTAGCAACAAATGAGCCTTACTGTACAGCACAGGTCTGTGTTCCTGTGTTAATATGAAGGAAAATGGTTTCTAATTAAGTGTTATTTACATTTTTTAGGGCTTTTATCTTCTGGGTGTTTAATAAGAACGACTTTTGCATTCTGCACTATTCATACTGCTCAATTAATGTTTTTGTGATGTTGCAACATGCATTTTGGACATTTGTCAATGTCATTGTTATCCATAGTTATGACAGTGTATGACAGAAAATTATTGAACTATCATCCTTTATAAGAGAGCTCAACAACCTGTTTCTAACTAGCTCCATGCTTACCTGTAAATAAGGAGGGGATAAAGCTCAGCCTCATGCTCCGTAGCATTTCCAGAGCTGCATGAAATAACATGATGATATGACTGATGACTGAATACGAATTAATCCCCCCAGTTACAGTAGACCAGCCTCTTTTAGTGGAAGGTACACATTACTAAAAAAAAAGAAGAAGAAGAAAAAAAGGACAATGTGGAGGGAGGGAAATGGTCTCAAGGGTCATGGATCGCCAGCGACTCTAGGTATGAATATAAGGACTAAGAAGACACCCTGCCTATGAGAAAAGTATAAAAAATGTTATCAAGACAAAAGGCAGTTATTTCAATATAACAGGACTTATCATTTATAGCTTAAGATTTTCAAAACAATACATTTCTCATCTTTTTATGCTCTGTTTTGAGATTTCCTGTCCTGTTATGGAGGATTCTTTCTTAGAAAAGAAGCACAAGCTTAACACAAAAGCCGGGCCACTCATGCAATAGTCAGAGTATCACACTTATTCAGCTCACATTCTTCAATCCCCACCACATCGGCATAACTGAGGGTGGTCATAAACAAGCTAATTCTAAGTTTCCACTTTCATTGCTCATTTGCCATCTGACTACTCCGTGTTTTCTCAGCTAATTATCTCAGGTACAGTGATAAATATGGGTGCTGGCTTGTCTGTAGTTTCACATATAATTATGTCCGCCTCATGCAAAGAGTGTTATTTGATTGATTTTAGGTAGACTTTTAGATGTGATATCTTTCAACATTTTTAGAACTGATATTGTTCAACACACTGTTCTGAATCATCAGGTTTTCTAAACTAATCTGCAGGGATCCCTGAGATTCCACCTCTCTTGCAAATTACTCTGTGCAAATTACGCAAGTGCAGAAGTGCTGGACTGTGACATTAATTAGATTGATTCCTGCAAGATTGATTTCTTCTAGATTGCACAACCCTGATTAACACCAGCAACTCAGCTAAGAGGAACGTGTGTTTGTGTTAATCAGGGAGCCTCCCTTAATTTCTTCAGGTTTAGAAAAAAGCCACCAACATATGGAGAAGAACACCTGAGCTGATAAAAGAGCATAGAGGGTAGGAAAGGAATTTTTAATAGCATTAATAGGAGCTGCTTTTGATTAAATGTCAGACATGATAAATGGAACGCAACATATCAACATATCATTCTCAAGCAGAGTGTTCATCACTGCTGGTCAGGATTTACAATACCTATGACTGAAAGGATCTGCTAAAATTTGCAATATATTTTTTTCTGATTAGGTTCTTTCATCCCGGGTGTCAAATCTGGCATCAAAGCTATTTAAGGCCACAGAATTCCAAAGTAGGGGGAGAAAACAATATGTAAACAAGGCTTTGTGTGTGTGCTGTTTGTTCTCACTAGCCAGGACGAGTTCAGATCTCGAAGAGACTCTCGGAAGAGTAAACTGAAACTAGCCACACATATGCGGAATTACGCGTCACGTATAATGGCAATAAAAGGCGGTGAGACACGTCGAAAAACTGTTCAAAATACAATTTGATTGTAAAATAAAAGTGTTTACTGTGTGTTCTGTTATGTGAATAAAAACCATTTCACAGGCTCTCTTTAAATGCTGTTGGCATTGGAACTCCAAAAGTGCTGCAAATCTCAAATATAAAACCAACGTTACCATGGTAATAATAAGTCATCATTTTGAGAAACATTCTGATTACTTTTAAGATACTAAAGCATAATTTTGATAAACGTTCTCATTATTAAGACTTAGAAAACGGTGTCATTTTGTCTCCAACTGGTGGAAATTGGTTTCCGCAAATTTAATACCTGCCCTTTAGTCATATTCATTTACACACGCAAGTGCTGTTCCCGAAGTGACTTTCAGTCTGCGGATGCTAAATGAATTTAGTGTTTTTACCCACGCAAACCTTTAGTAAATCGGGGCCTAAGTTTGTTGAGACATAGAATGATTAAGATGGAGGTCTTTCATCAGTTGTTCAACCAAAGCGCTTCTGAAGCTGTAGAAGGTGAAACCAGTTGATGTTCACTTTTCTAGGATGTAACATTTACTCCGTGAGAGTTCAAAGAGTGTAGATTGTAGTTATTTTCTACTACAGCAACAATTAGCAATGCTGAAAATGTCATTAATGTTATGCCCTTTGATGTTAAAAGGGTCTAAAAAATGTTCTCAAGTCTGAAACTTTAAAGTTGCTTAACAAAACAATGGTTCCCTTGCAGGAGATAGAATAAACAACTCCTGTGGTGATTCATGAGAACTGATTAATCACAATTGATCGTTTAGGGCCTGTGATATAAGTAGCTGTGTTAAAAATTTGCATGTACCACATTTTGATCGGTTGCACATAGCAGTGTCATAATTATTCTTGGCCAGACCATTTACTTCACCCCTGGGTGAAAAAGGTATGTGTTTTATTATAAAATGAACATTATGATTATGGTTGCTTTTAGATGCATTCCTCATTACCGGGTGCAACCATTTTTTATAATTATTTGTCCTGCTATGCAGAAGAATCAATAGGAACAACACCTGCAGCCATGTTGTCTTGCTAAACTAATAGAAAATTGGTGTGTGTGATGAAGTCTTCGGTTTATCAAATGCAATAACAAATAACAAATACAATTATTGAACAAGGTATACTATAGTTTGCAACGGTGCAAATGAAAGCATTCTAAAATACCGCTGATATCTGTGGCTTTGTTTCATTCCTTTGGTCATTATTACTGTTTTCCAAATACCTGTTCACGTGTGTCGACCTCAAGGCTATAAATAATATATAAGTAACAGTTCAAATGTGAAATACTAATAATGAAGACTAAATACTAATAAAGAAGACTAAGTTTTACTGTAGCTGTGCTTAAAAACGTATATTTAAATTTTGTGTTCTAAAAGTGTTTCTTTGCTTTACGGTAGCGTTCTGACATGATCTTAAAAGCATTAAAAGTACACTGATAGAGCATTTTTACTTACTTTTGCCTCTTAAATTAAATTTTAATCATTTGTGCAATTATTCCTTCGCTTTACTAACTTTTAATCTGTTTCCTTCATTCGCTAAAGCAATAATAAGACTTGTGGAGAGGCATGTGTAAACTTGCTTCCATCCATAAATTAGTCAGGTTTAAAATTATTGTCATTCCACTGAATTCAGTTCTATTACAGTTAGTAATCCACCTGGTTAGTCATCATCATCACATTTATACTAGCTCACTCGGTAGTTGAGGAAATCTTTAGGAGAGGCATACAGAATAGAAATGTAATAAGCAATGCTAATTTCATTTTAAAAAAATAGCATCTGAATTAACATGTTTGTTTTCTGTTTGCTTTGTTTTTCTCGACGGCAACTTAATTCTGACAGGTGGTTGTTTACACTCAGAAAATCAAAATGCTGGTATAGTTGTGACAGAAGTGCCTGATTTGAATTTAGGAAAGTGCTAAACTCAATATTCCCTTTTAAAAGAAAGGAAAAACAGTTATTTATCTAGGACAATCTACAGAAAGATAATTTAACTGTGGGTTGCATGTAATGTTTGAGGAATAGACAGAATTACCATTTTTCTAAAGACAACAGCTTTACAACGTCAGTAAACAACAGGTGTTCTTTAGATGTAACTCAACAGCATAATACTCACACGGCCAGTGCAGGCTTCAGCTAGTTTCTCCTGTATGTCTCCTTCATTCTGGAGTTTCATAGAAAACAATAAAACAACAACTCTTCTATGCTTTTAGGGGTCCAACCTTTTAAGTATCTGTGCCATCTGCTGTATAAAGAGTGTGATTTTTCTACATGTTCACTGACATTCAGTAAAACCCTAAATGAATGTGAAGTGGTGTGGCAGATTCCAATTGACCACCCACATTCGGGAAGAAGCAGAAGAGGAATTCCAGGAGCAAAAAACTATGAAAACAAAACCACGGGGCATGCAGTTATAGGAAAATAATCAATAATATCAATGGGGTGGTGTGATGCTGTTACCACCCGGGAGTTGATTATTTTCCAATAACTACACGTCCCGAAGTGTTTTATTCCGTTTATACCTCAGCAATTTGCAATGATTACACATTTTTATTTATTAAAGAAGGACACGTCATGCTTTTTATTCTCACTTACGTTATAACAGTTATAAACACGTTCCCTCACCAGCCTCTCACTTTTTTCTTTTTTCTCCTTTTGAAGTTAATAAGACAAAATACAGCTTTTCATGTTACTGATAAACAGCAAAGCGCAAACTGAAGACTTTCCCACTGCGGAAACACATTTACCTCTGACTGTTACACATTTACCTCTGACACCGGAGTCTCCATCCATAAATGTTAAATAAACGTTTTCCTAACAGAAAGCTTCACTATGATTATAGTGATTATCCTTTTTTTTTTGTTAAATAACAACACATTTTTTAAAATCCGTTTATTGTTAGGGTTAAATTATGTGAAGTTCCTGTGAATTAGTTGTTACTATAGAAATGATATAGAAACGTATTTGTCACACTGAGTTGAAGGATGGACAGACACACTCGTGAAGCCACTGAACATAACATCATCAAGGTGAGCGCCTTGACTGCTGTACTTTCCTCCAGCAGTCCCATTTTCGTCAGTTTAGTGCTAAGGGACTGTAAATGGCTCTTTGATTGTTCATGATCTTTAATGGCTTTAATGGTTTCTAATTTAAAATTCTTTGTGCCGCACACGAAATTATTAGTTTTAGATTTTTCTGAAGCATACAGGTGGCAATCAGTGCAATACATAATTTGCTCAGTGGTCTCATATACAAGCCACTCATGCGTCTTACCGTTGTTGGATGTATACCACTTGTTGAATGATCTTTTTCCTTTTTTTGCATCCGAGTGCGTTTGCTCATCATCTTTCGATTTATTTATCATTTTAGTACTCTCTATCGGCCTCTTCACCCCTTTGATGTGCCGTAACATTTTTGGTATAAGCTAGCTAGAACACTAGCTACTACCTATGTTTTGTTGTGTCAAAGGTGAGTAGATAGTTAACACTGCCAGCTTGCCCTGAGGTTATTGGGTAATTAGAGTGCGAAAACTATATAGACCCGTCATCCGTCCAATCAAACATTGTAGTCATTGAATTGTCCTAACGTTGGTGTTTTTTTTGTATGCAAAGAAACCTCATTGGCTACCCACCATTGTGGCGGATATATTGACAAGTACACCCGCCAATGCCAGAATTGTTAATTGGCGGGTGTTAATTTCAGGCCCTGAAAATAACATTTATTTACACTACTTCTAAACATCAAACAGGAAACATCCAACACATACAGGCATGACACTTAACAACAGAAGACAATCCGGACTGGAACACAGGGGCTTTAAATACATGACTAATTGGGAGACGAACAAGACATAGGTGCGTATACTTAACATGATGAGACAAGGGGTGTTAACAGAACAGTATTAGAGTGAGAGCATTAATATAAACCTGTCATTTGTCTTACAGCCGGCACTACTGTCAGAGCTGCTGTTATAGAAAATTAATCAACACCTTCTGACAAATCAGAATCAAGAATTCTACAGCGCTGTGTATGAAATACACATAAATGCCTTCCAAAAAGCAGCTTCTTCAGTTCTTTCTTTCAGTTATTTGCTTCTCAATTGTATATTAAATACAAGAAAAGCAAGATTTTTTTTTATTACTTATTTATTTAATATTGCTTTTAATTGTTCTATATTTAATTGTTCAGTATTTTTGCAACATACATTTTAATTTGACTAATATTTTGTTTGCGAATTGTTTGGAACTAATTGATTTAAGTGGGACACAACCTCATCGCATGAGAAATCCATATGAACAAGGCCGATGTGTTTGGACTGTATTCGATTTCATACTAATGAAGTAATAAGAAAAGTTACGAACGCAAACCCCACCCCGAACCTTCTTGCTTTTAATTTTAACTGTTTTGTTACTATTTGATTTTTACACTTAGGTGGCATCTTGTGAGTTGAATAGCCAGCAGTGTGTGGCAGTGTATGCTTTATGTCTTGCTCTATGTCCAGTATTCACTCTATGTCTACAACACTTTTATGCTTAATTACAAAATTTGTGCAGTTAGCTAAACTTAAGCGCATTAGACATGTCTAATGTGTCATCTTGTCAAGCCTAATTCCTTCTGACGTATTTCTACCTGGACTCAAAATGTGACAGGACAAAATGTGACAGGAACCAAGTGTTCTTCTCACACAGTGAATTGTTTCAGTGCCATGTAATGGACCTAACATGCCCCTACATTTAGTTTATTGCAGGATGAAATTTAATCTCATTCATACACAGGATACATGACATAGGGCTTGAATACAATATGGCTATTTTGTGGCGTTATCATTGTTGAGTAGACTGCATGTCCAAAAACGACATTTTATTCAGTGCATAAATGTCTATATATAGTGCACATATCACTGACTCCATGTGAACCTTGGCCCCACATTCAACTGGAGGCAAGAAATTGGGCCAGAAAATGCAAAGGATTGCAAATAAGCCTTTCATTTGGACAGTTAAATTATGCAAGCTTCAGGGAACCAAACCAAACAGTATAGAGTTCTTTCATATCAGCATGCTAGATGCTTATTTTATTCCCTAACTTCCACTTTAAACTCTTGTGGGAAAGCTGCACTCTGGATTTAATCTCTGTAAAGAAATGTATCCGTTTTTTTCTTTTTCATTTAATTATCCAAAATTATTTTTTAGTGCCAATAGATATATTTGCTGTCAGGAAACTCAGGGACATTCATGGGGCAGTGCGAGGAGGGAGAGAAAAGACTGAGGAGCATAGGAGGTGTGTTCTGTCACAGCTGGCTGAGCCCTACAGAGGTTTTTCACTCATTTATTTATTTATTTATTTATTACATCTCAATTGATTTTTTATGAGCCCGCCACAAGCAGGCCTCACAGACTTCAAAGCATGTGTGTGCAGGAAGATTAAACCCATAGGAAGGAGGTTACAACATTGATGGCAACTCCCAAGCTTATGTTCACCTTAAATCAGTTGCAGACATCTAAGCTGGATGGGGGTATTGGGCAGACCTAAGAATTGAGGTTTTGTTTGTTTTTTTTAACAGCAACCTGTGATGGCAATTATGACTACTGCTTCAAGTCCTGCTGTTGTTTTTGTGGCTAGCATGAATCATTGGTCAGGACAAGATTAGCTTTGTGTCCAACCTTCTGTGTGTAATCAAGTGCTCATAGACTGGCCTGACATTCCCATTCACTCATGACCCACTTTGTTTACCGCCACAGCTGGTGCAATTAGTTTAGAAGTGTCACACAAGGCAGTGTGCAAAGCAGCGGCAAAAGTCTGGCGGGTTGTGTTGTAACGCATAATCCTTATTGACATTTTTTTTCTAAGCTGTTGCAGAATTTGTGGTGCTTTGTTTAGTTTTAGCAGCCCCATTGATCAATGTACAGTTTCTTTGCTGAAGCTATAGAGCTTTCACAGCATGCAGTGTGAGTTGAGTTTTTGCTGGTCTTTCCCCTAGTGTTTTGTTGAGCATTTGACAGGAGAGAAATAAAGCAGGATCAGGGTTTAGAGAGGGAACATAACACATGTATATATGCCTTCCAAAATAGCAGCAACTTTATTTTTTTGTTTCACTTACCTATATATTGCTTAATATGCAGTTTATAGCATAGTGTAAAGTCTTCAAATGGAAGAGAGATACCTTTAGAAACCTTTAAGGGACATGTACTTGCATACATGATGATACAAGAGCTTATTAGACTTATTAGAAGTTTCATTAAATTTAAATATTGATTAATGAATTGTAATTATCTCATAAAGTTACTACCGAATTTTGTTTGTTTTATTATCTAAATAAATACAATACAGTACATTGTGGCTTATTTGTTTTTGAATGTATCAGATCTCTTGAAGTCAACAATAGACACAAAGGGCCATATTCTTGTGATAATAACGTAAAAATATCCATTTGATATCCAATCAAATCAGCTTCTCTCATTCCCTTTAAGCTGGCAGCTCAGAGCAATGACATTTTTGTAATTATATTTAACATACAGATTTTATGTCAATATTTTGGTGGTGGAAATAACCGGCTGGCTGACATAACTTCCAACAAATAGTTTTTCATTTTTTTGTGTGCTTTTGTGATTAATGCGTGAGCCTCTAGGACAGTTTATATTGGTTAATTCATTGTCTCTGTGATGGCAATAAATTTGCCATATTCATCCAGCCTATATTCAGCCTATATACTGCATCAACTTTCCGATTCACATTTAGTAGCTACAACTGAGTTCTCTTTATATTGAAGTTAGGTGACATAAATAGTCAGGAAATATATATATATATATACACACTCACCGAGCACTTTATTAGGAACATGTACATCTTCTCTTTCATGCAATTATCTTATCAGCCAATTGTGTGGCAGCAATGCCTCAGGTAATGTTCACATCAACCATCAGAATGGGGAAAAAATTTGATCTCCGTGTTTTGACCGTGGCATGATTGTTGGTGCCAGACGAGCTGGTTTGAGTATTTCTAAAACTGCTGATCTCCTAGAATTTTCACGCACAATAGTCTCTAGTTTACTCAGAATGGTACAATAAAGAAAAAACATCCAGTGAGCAGCAGTTCT
>JAOUQW010000026.1:7407138-7418571 GCA_028565825.1 Olivaichthys viedmensis | reverse complement strand
GATTAACCCTGCAAATAAACACACCGAATATCCGCACTTGCGTCCTGCCTCTTCTCCCGTGTGGTGCACGTTACACCACCTTTTTGGAATACGTTGACTCTTTTGCCATTTGGGAATATGAGGTATTCGTATCAAATACATTAAGTTCAATTTAATTTAATTAAATTCTTCAGCATAAGTTGCAATTATTTATATTAATATTTTCTGCAAGCGGTTTGTAGTGCAAATATTTGCAGTGTACTAACTTATTATGTTGCTATATTCAAGTCGGTCAGAGCAGTAAACTTGTCCACTTTGATTCTTTTGGAAATAGTGACTAAAAACCGCAGTTTAACGTTGCTTCAATGTCGTAATTTCAACGTGTATGCGACGTTAATAGTTCAACCATGATGCAACATTGATTCAGTGTTGATTTGTGGTCATCCACCAAAAAAACGACGAAGATGACCATAAATCAACGTTGAATCAACATCCGTTTGCTATCTGGGATAGGCAATGTGACTGCTATTTGGTAATAGCATTCCCTCATTTTAGTAATTTTTTCCAGGTAAAAAAAAAAAAAGCATGACTTGCCCTCTTGCTTTCTGTTGTTCACACTTTCAAGGCTCGCAAATTCGCGTTAAAGTTCACCTGAACTCGGCGTGAGACTCCTTTTTTCGCGTTCGGTTTGATCGCTCCTGGCTTGTTATAATCTAAGCAGCCTATATGTTGCAAGTGAAATAACTTAGTCTGTTTCTTGAGTTTATTAAAAAGAAAAAAAACATATATGCATTACAAGCAGGCACAGGTGGCGATAAGAGTGGGCTTGTGGGTGGTGCCAAAAAGTTTTTTTTTCTTAGTCAGTATTTGTGCTCCTTTTTGATTGGCCAGACACAAACGTCATTCGAACAGTCTAATCAAGTGGCTTAATGTATCGCCATTTCACATAACTCATGTGACATAAGCCTTGTGAGTGTGCGAATACTTGAAAGCTTAATTTAAATAACAGTTAATGCTTCATACGTACGGTTTCCAGTTTTCACTTTTTTCTTTTTCGTGTTCTTGTAAACGTTTGGTTTGATGTAGTTAGTGTGTAACTTGGAGAGGGTAAAAATTCGAGTTTTCTGCTTTTACCTTTAGCGTGATGGACAGCAGGAACCATTAATCAAATTCACCGTCGCTGCGTCACAGCAAACAATAAGGACCAATCGTGTGTCATTGTTTCATTGTTGACAGACGTCGTCCAGTTTATTGTCCGTAGGGTGATCTATCGCGGGAGGAGGGAATGTATGCTTCAAATCACGTTGATTTGAACAGTGCTGGTGTGTTAACTGTCCATGTTCATCTAACCGAACTTTTAATTATATTTGTAATTATCTTTCCTTTAACTCAATCCTCATCGTTAAGTGAAACTCTCTCATCTTGCTTTCTCACTTGCTTTAGTATTTTTCTTTGTACCATATATGAGTTTTAAAGGTAAACTACATTCACGTTCCCAGGTGAAAGATACATACTAAAGGTACAAAGAAAAATACTAAAGCAAGTGAGAAAGCAAGATGAGAGAGTTTCACTTTGTCATTACATTAGCCAGGCTTGATTGTTTAAGCTACTTTCCATCTCCTGAAGGATCTTTTTTTTTTGTTCTTGGTAATGGCTCAGGGGATCTGCTGCCTGAACTAGCCCCATATGCTGTCCGTACTTCAAAATGCATGTTTATAAATTAAGCAGAATTACACCCTAAAGAGTCTATGAAGTGATACGTAGCAATGTGATCCCTCTCATGTGATCTAGTCTCAAAAACAAGTCCTCACCTTTGAAAAGAAAAAGTAGAAGTACCTCTCTGTTTGGTTCTAATCCTCCCCTCACTCTCTCAACTCACTTAAGGTAATCTCATGTCTCGCAGCACTAAGCCTCTCAGTAATCATAAACCCAAGACTGGGAAATGCAGCCCTCTGCAAAAATGTATTCACTATCTGAAAAGCCTGGTAATGAGGCCACAAAACAGGAGCACTGATCTAGGATTAAATAATGTGTACTGGTCTTTGTTGCCTCAAACTATAAATTGATCCTAAATCAGCACCTCTTATGATATGACTTGTGACTCATCCTGGGATCCTCACATCTTTGTGGCACTGGAGAGTTTGAGTGTAATTACCATCAGTCATTCAAGTAGGCTTGCCTGAATGCGTTTTTATTTTTAATTTTTTTTTATTCTGATCCCGTCACAAATATAAAGTGTTTGCTGGTATTTCAGCAGTGCTCACTGTTCCATGGAAGACTTTAAACAGCAGATAGCTACGCTAGTGGAAAATGCAAGATAAATTCTTGCCATGAAGACTTTTAGAGGTCAAACTCTGCTGTTATCTGCCTTTGCTAATATCACGACACAAAGTGACTCTCCAGGTCTAGTCCACTGGTTTCAGCTTTCAGATGAGAATTCTGTCACCTCCTGTTTAAATTGTCATAATTACAGTTTTCATTTCTGAACCTCATTTAAGCCTGTTACTTCTCTATTACATTGAAGTGTGCTTAGATGTTTAATTAACCATGGATCATGCAGCACAATGGCAATTTTCTTCCTTTATCCCATAAGAATTTCTTGATTTGTTTATTTATGCACTTTGGTTTGACCTACAGTGCATAGAGACAAGCTCATAACAGCATTTAGACCCTGTCTGGTTGGAAATGTCATGCATCTCTAGACTCCAAATTTATTTATACTGAAAACTAGGTTTAATTTTGAGAACAGGTTGGAAAATCAGGTTGTGAACTACCAAGACAGAAGATTTTTGCACCAAGCATGATATCTATATTGAGATATTTTCCAAAACAGACATCTTTCCATTCAATTTGATGTTTCGTGTGAGAGAGGTAGAAAGGTTGTCAACTCTTTTCCCCAAATCCTAGTTCCTCAATAGCACCTGGTACAACTTGTAAGCTATTCATCAAGCCCTTCATGAGATAGATTAAGGCCTTAATTTACTAAAGGTTTGTGTGTGTAAAAACACATGCAAACGTGATAACACCCGTAAAACAATGTGCAAGCTGATTTACTAATGAGGTCTACAGAGGATTGAGACTGATCAAATGAGCAAAATAACTTGTCTTGCGCGTTTGCCTTAATGTGTATGCAGTTTAAGGTTTTTCTACCTAATGGTGCAAAATACAGGGCCCTGTCAATGCAAATACAGTAGATTAATTTCGCATCCGCAATGTGATTTACTTCAACCTGAAAGTCACTTTGGAAACGACAATTGCATGTATATATAACCGAAGGTAATACCGGCACGTATTACATTTGCGTAAGTTCGTATCTGCGTTTGTAGACAAACTAGTATCATTATTATATAAAAGTTTCTGAAAATTATGTCTCAGTCTTGAATCTTGAAATAATGAAAAAAACGATTATCAAAATGATGTACATATTACCGTACATATTGCTGTAGGTACACTGGTTTTTACACTGTAATAAGGGCACTGTAATATAAAGCATTACAGAAATTATTTTTGCTGCTGCCATTTCCACTAAATAATCCAGACACAACCGCAGATGCCAATAGCATTTAAAGAAAGCCTGTAAAAAGGTTTTCTTTACATTTATGTTGTGAACAGAATGCGCACTCATGTCTACACTCTTTTATTTTGTGTTCATATTCATCCATAAATATGGGTCCCTTCATTTAGAAAAACCTTAACTGTGGATGCTTCTTGTAGATCCCTAGCAAACAAAATCTCAGCACATGAATTTGTTTTCGGACCAGCGTCTCCAATAATCAATTTTTCATCACACCCCCCTCTTCCTCTCACCAGGGTCGCAGACGTGAGATTTATGCTACGGTGGTAAAGAATGCATTGCATCAGTCTGGGTGAAGGAGTGAGAGGCAGAAGAATGTTTGAGTTGTGTATTGGAGTGAGAGGCAGACGAATGTAGTCTATAAAATCTTGTATTGGAGTGAGAGGCAGAAGAAAAAAAATTGTGTATTGGAGTGAGAGGCAGAAGAATGTTTGAGATTTGTGTTTGTGATGCACAGAGCCGAGCCTGACTCAGCGAGGACTCACCACAGCTGTCTTTTGTTCTTTCTGTTGATGTACTTCAGGCTGTCTGCATGCTAAAAAAGGAAATTAATACGCCTCTGAAGCCCACTGGAGAACTTTGTTTGTTTTTTGTTTTTTTGTTCTTGTTTTCCGCATCTGAACTTATACCCTGCTTGCATAAGAAGGTTATTCAGAGAGCAGTAGAAATGATTTACTCTTCTTCAGTGCCACAAAAATTCATGTATAACTTTCACAATTTAAATTTTAAAGAATCTTTTAACTAAATATAAATATTTTGATTGCCTGTCATTAGTATTTTAAGTTACTACATACTTTTCCAAAATAGACATCAGCGGTTTTGAAATGATAGAATCGGTCAATTTCAGATCCATCATATGTTTTTTGACAAGATCTAGTGAAACAACTGGTTTAGGACAAATGTTAATCTTGGTAACCTGATATAGCAATTCCAAACCTAGGTTTTCTTAATCTCAGTCTCCAATATATAGCAGTTGATCCAAGACCACTTAACTAAGGATTGCAGTGCAGGATTGTCCTGTATCATATGGTCTGTAGTCCTCTATTTCCACAATAAGTATCCACTTATTAATCCTATTAATCAAATCGAGCGTAGGCTAGGATAACTTGCATGAAAAAAAACATACAAAGTATTTACTGGACTGGACTTTGCAACGGAATCTAACAAGGACAAGATATATCAGTTGTTATTCTTCTAAAGTTTCCACTGATATCAGCACATTTGAAATTACATGCCTGTAGGAAAGTAATTACTTACAAGATACAGTCAATACATTCGTACTGAGAAACACCCCAGCCACTCTTCATTTTGTAATGAATCAAGTTGGCCGGTGTGCAAAATTCTGAGGCATAACTGTTTCAAAATGACTGTTTAAAAATTCAGCATTTAGTTGTTTGAAAAATCCTTCACTCACTTCTAACTTCCCATGTAAGGATACAAGGGCTCCCGAGTGGCGCAACAGAAATGCGTTCGCCCTATTGTCGGGAGATTGCGAGCTCAAATCCAGACGCTGCCACAGCCATCCGTGGCCAAGAGAGCATAACTGGCCCTGCTCTCTGGGTGGGAAGGATTGCATTTCCCTCTTTCCCCGGTCGATTAGAAGAACACTTGCCAATCGTGGGCATCTGTGAGCTCATGCATATGGAAGAGGGCAGTTAGCACTTTCCTCTGAGCGTGTTTGGCTGCCCAGGGATGTTCCATGAGCAGCCGTTTGAAAAGATGCTGTGGCTGAGCTGCACATGTCTCAGAGAATGCGGGTGGTCAAGTTCAGCCTGTGCATAGAAAAACTGTAATTGTAATTTTAGAGTTCCCTCACCAACAGCTGAACATGAACTTTGTACCGTTGTAGGTTTTTGGGTATGGAGGAGTATTACAGAAGGTTTTGTTGAAATATTGTATTGTCTTTCCCCTAAATTGTTTGCTTAAGGCTATTAAAAGCTTTGTTGGGTGGAAAGTTCATGCAAACCAGGCAGTTAACGCTCTTTTGTGCAAATTCAGCTGTTCCTCTTTTTCCAAAATCAATTTAGGACACAGGAGTTATGTACACAGGTATAATGCTTCTGCAAGATAATACCTTTGGACTGCCTCTGAAGGTTCATAGTCATCCAAGTCATGGTGAATGTCTCTGCTTTTTAACTTTTTGAAAAACTAATTAAGTCCCTTGATTGAGTGACAAAACGCCCGTTGACCAGTACACATTCACCTGATTGATTTTTTTTAATTTTATTTTATTTCAGGTCTTTCAAGGAAACTTTGATAACGACACACACAGGAAAAACGTGATTGATCCTCCTATCTATGCCCGCTTCATCCGGATTCTTCCATGGTCGTGGTATGGGAGGATCACTCTGCGCGCAGAATTACTTGGATGCACGGAGGAAGAGTAAACACCCCCATTTCCCAGCTTTTTTTTTTCACTTGGTACACTTCAGTACCAAATTCAGATTCAATATAAACTTTGCTTGAGCTGTATAGAGAATATCAATTTCCAATATAGAGTTTTTTGTTTGTTTGTTTTTTCCAAAAGAAGATTTTTGGGGTGGGGGTTGCAGTTTTATTCTATGTACAGCAAATTCTGACCCTAACATTATGTTTGTCCTTTTAATTTCCTGTGCTTGGGGTCATTTGGTTCAAGCTGAAAATGTTGTCCCATGTTTATAGAGTGGCTACTTGTCATTTTTGATGGGTTTATGGGATTGGGCTTATTTCACTGTGGTTAAAGCAGTGGGATGTAAACCACTGTATGGTGTCACTTTTAAACCAAGACAAAAAATTAATATACTATGCTTCATGGACCATAATCAAACAGCTGAAACTCATAACTGGAACAAAAATGATAAGCACCACTACTATTATAGTGTAATTTATGTTTCCTGGTTTACTGTTTTATTTTAACGCCATAACTAAAATTACATAATACACTGATGTTGTGTAGAGAAAAATATGATGCTCTTGTATTATATGTAAAACACTAAATTACTGCATGGTGCATAAATTATATTAGAAATGTTAGATATCTAATTCCCTAAACATTGTATTTTTGCTCCATATTAAACATTTCTTATCACTTAAATTGATCACTTTGAATCAGTTTTTACTTGCATTTCTAAAAATACCAATATATAAGTATTTGCTAGAAAAAAAACATTCAAATGTAGAAATGAAAAAGTCAGTATTGGAAGTGTGGCACAAATTTAGCTCTTGTTAAATTTTCACAGATACATTGCTGATTGGATGTGTCAATGGTAAAGTGCACTTCAGAGGCAAAGCTACACTTGTAGATTTGTCACACAATCTATTTACACCAAGCCGATCTCACAGAAAATCCATAGGAATTATAATGAGTAAGAGAGTTATGAGTTAATTTGTAAGAATAAACTGTGGGATCATGTTGGTTTATACCTAAAAGCTATAGAATGTTTTCAACTGGGAAATAATGTTTATGGGAATTTAAAATCCAGGGCCATCTTTAATCTGTTTTCTTTCATTGGTTACTGTTAAAGTGTGCTACCAACTTTTATTTGTATGTCCAGTTCTGCCTATTATTTTCTATTTTTCCAGTTGCCCTGTATTTTTTATTGCCTGGTTATTTGCTTGTTGCTGCATTGCTCAGCTTTACTACTGTATTTTATTTTCTTCATAAATGGAAAATCCTCAGGTGAGAAGTCACAAGTCAACAAATAGATCATCAATAATTCATCCGGTATCCAAACAGTAAAGTAAGAAAAACTATTGCTTTCGCAGGTGCTTATTATTAGCATCCATAAGCATCTATAAGATTTTATAGACTACATTCGCCTGTCTTGGGGATTAATGAATTTAGGTTTTATTGGGGGTAATTGGAAAGGGTTAAACCAGTGTCTATCATAAAAGTCACCGATTTTTCATGTATGCTGAAGAGGAGTGGATATCCCTTTTAAAGAAAAGAAAAGGGCCACTGAGCCATGTAATGTATCATAATAATATCTTAGAGATTCATCATTTGTACAACTTTAAATGTGATGTGTACAAAAAAAGAAAGAAAAAAAATCCATTAACAATGTTTATCCACAGTATAGTGACATGGAATGTAATCATCATGTACAGTTAACATATTTTCTAACAGATGAATGTTGCAAGGCATTGTATATTTGTATTTGATTTATTCTGATTTATTAACATCTATATGGAGGTGATATAGTAATCCTTGTCTAACGTTGCCCTGTGTCTCTCCTAACATGGGTTCTCCTGTTCAAATGACTTGTGTGCACATTGTAACAGTTTTTTGTACTTCTTGGGGGCTAACAGTCAAAGAAGATAAAAACCCTGAAAAATGTCCACAGGCACATTTTTTAAATAATATATATACTGGTGAGTTCGGTATTACTATTTTATGTGCTGTGAATAGTGACTTGTAAAGCTAAAATCAGGGGATCCATGTGGGCCACACATTAGGTTTGTTTTTGTTTGTTTTCTGTTAGTTTGTTTGTTTTTAACCAGACAACTTTTGCAAATTAATAAATGTCATCCCCCATGTTTTTCATTCAATTCCAAGTAAGTGCTAACTGACAAAATGTACTGATAACATGCTGATTAGTAAATGCTGAAGAGTGTACAAAAAAGCCATCGCCACTCGTAGTCCGCTCTTTGGTTTGACAAATAAATCAGTCTGTGAAATACAATGTGTTGTTTTTCATTTTACCGATGCCATCACTTGCTTAATTTACCAAGAGAGCAAAATGTGAATAGGAATCCTAACAAGTCACAATGTGATGTCCACTAATGAGCCAATTACTGTGGAGTCAAGAAGTGAGGGTAATTACCTCAGATGAGTGAAGATGCCCCTATTAAATCTCATTAGAAAACAATCTGTTTGACTGGCCTGTCCCATCATTCAAGGTCTCTTTACCAGGCCAGCATTCTTATTGCTTATTCTTATTTCATTTATTCATTTATTCATTTGGCAGACGCTTTTATCCAAAGTACCTTAAAAGTGAGGAAAAACACAATCCAAGCATGTAGCTGTTGAACAAGCTGACAGTGCTGCAAGTTTTCACCAATTGACCTAGTGGTAGTACTAAGAACTGCAACAAGCACTAGTCACAAAACAGGCATCATTGAGACAAAAGTTTCCTGTGGTATTATATCAAAAAGATCACAGCTTGTACAAAAATGCAGTTGTTTATAAGACAGAATACTTTCCCACATTTCACAGTGTACTTCACAATTATAGAGTACTAAACTAACTGCAGGTTATAATTACCAAACATTGTTTTTTTGCATAGCAGACACCTGGAGTTTTCGGAGCTGTTCTCTTTTTAAGGGAAAAAAAACCCCTGAAATTTAAAGATACTCTGAGATCATTTACATTGGCAAAAAAATTTAACCAAAAGAGTTGAGCAGATGAAGGTTAAGGGCCTTGCTCAAGGGCCCAAAAAGGATTTAAACTCACAACCTTCCTAAAGCCATAAACACTGAACCACCACATGCATCACAATGTCATTCCCATATTTCCCATTAATGTTCTAGAATGAAGCGTTTAGATTACCTTAATTTCGGTCTGTGATAATTTTTCTAATTGCCAGGCAACCTTTCCTCCACCAGCTTCAAATTGATTCAAGACTTTTGGTGTTCAGTTCTTCAATAAGAATATATCATTATTAGCAAATTAGGCCTGTATGTAAACACCTTTGTGTCATATAAAATGATCATGTTTGTAAAAGGTAAACTGTAGCATAGTCTGTGAATATAAAGTTAGTCTGAATTACCCTTCAGCAGAAGCTTGTTTAATTTTGATTATTGTATTGTACTGTAGTTCAAAGTGATTGCATAGCTACCTAAATAGCTGAAAAGCAAAGTTTATATAAACCTTAAGGCATATAAAAAACTTTCTTTGCATCATCTATTCTGTTGTAGTTAATTTGTACTCTTAACTAATCAGTGCACTGTAAAAAGTAATTGATTACCTTACATAAAAAAGACAGTTAACTAATTTTGTTTACCCAATTAAACAGTGGAACACTAATGACACTCTGAGGGGGAAAAAATGCAGGCTAAAAGTCACCTGAGGTATGCTGCCGTTGTCAGGCAGTGCTTTCGGCGGTGCGCGGACACATGCGCGAAGCTTTCTTGCTCAACAAACATATTTATTTGAACTCGCTAACACAGGGTTGAAACATACAAAATATGTCCCGTGCTCAGCCGCGCGTGTGACAGCCGTTTAATGTTTTACTAAGGTACTAGACATTCAAAGCGTTAGTCTTATTTTAACATTTAAATCTTTAATTTGATTTAGTGACATTCTTTTGGATTGATTTTATTTAGCTTATAGTGTAGCACATTTCTAAGTTTTGTGTAGAAGTGTTGAGTTACATCAAGACCAGACAACAGCAAATAGCTAACATTAAACAATTATCCTCATACTTGTCAGAGAACATTCTAGCATGATCACCTTAAGGTAATTGATTGCAATATTTGCTAACATGAGTTGTCAATACAAAGCTATATTAAGCTTCAACAAACTTATGAACTACTTGGAAATTTTGAGGCAATCTGTTTCCGGACTTTCTCCAAGTAAAGTCATCTTATTATTAATTGCGTCTTATTACATATTGCTTATCTAAAATGACACAAAAAATAAACAGTGTACGGTGCATTTTCCAAATAAAACCTTGGAGAGAGAGAGTAACACTTGCAGTATTTTACAGACATAATCATTAAACTATTTTTGATAAACACCAGAACTGCATCTGCAGACTGCAACCTGTCAAGAAGACATCACTCAGCATCTAACAGACGTGTGTAGAACCAAAGCCTACGGTGGTTGCTTATCAACTGCCACTCAGACAAAATTACCTTAATGTCAGGATTTAAAACTTCCTTCACTTCCTGGCCTTTCACCCCATCATTTTAATGCTTTCAGTGGCGTAAAGCATTTCCAAATGACAGCAGGACTACTGAGCATGTCGGATACATGGCAGAATAATATGTTCAGATAGGACTGATACCTTTACTGTCCAGAACAACCCAATATGAAAAATACATATAACAAACATAGACCAATTTTGTAATTAAGCCAAAAGAAAAGTTTAATTGATCCCTAATTCTAACCGCACTTTGATTTGAAGTACTAACCCGGCTACCAACCGTTCATAAATTTCATACATGGCTTGTCTGAATTCTCACAAATTTGCAATTATCTGTAGATAGTTGGTAAGGTGTCCTATTTTTTTTATCCCCAATTAATTTAGTATTTCTGAGGATAATCAGGTTTCGAATTCCGAAAGACATTTTATTGTAAACACTTATTTGGCTGAGTGAGATTATTAGCATGGGAAAATGTATGTAAGAGTGAATCTCTCACTTTTTCTGTATCACCTGTAGGACTGATATAGAGATAGGGGTTTTTTTTTCAATAATTTATAAATCTTCTGTTTCTGTTTGCAGTGCACATATTTGCTTGCTGCTATGATGAGTAGTCTTGGCAACAAGACCACTCTGATTGTAAATCAAACACTTTGGCAAGCTGTTATTAAAAATGTATGACTGTTTCAGCGGGTTCATGGAAAAACAAGTATGTGTGTTCAAATATCATGGTAAATATCATTTGGTTTATGTTTTACACTTTCCCCCTTGTTATAATTTGATAAAATATGAGATTTTTTTAATGGATGTAAATGGTAGATTTCTCCACCATTTTCTGTTTGAGCTACAAATAGTTCATCTGAATATGCATCATATGTGTCATTTAGAGAGGATAAAACCCCATAGATTGTTGAACGTGTTAAGAAATAAATGCTAATCATACATCAGTTTTTGAAATATAGCATTTTTATATTGTTAAGGAATAAGGCTTCAATTTAAAAAATAAATAAATAAAGGGGTACCGTCACAAAGAATCT
>JAOUQW010000026.1:7368692-7383086 GCA_028565825.1 Olivaichthys viedmensis | reverse complement strand
TTTTTTGCGTCACTAGCCCCGCTCACTTCAACGGTAGCTCTGCCTCCTGTCGCTGTAAATTACCAGCTCTTACTGTTTATGAATGACTGATGTCGTGAAACATTTGGAGCACAGCAATAGACCTATTTCTTAGAGAAGACAACAATAAACATTCTAGTAACAGTACACATCAGTGACCACATGGAGGAGCTGTCTACCTCCTCATTGTAAAAGTATCCAGACGTGAAGCTTTGCAGACACAGTTAGCAGTTTAGCCATGTAAAATAGTTACAATTGCAATTTCGGGAAATATATTGACACAGAATAAAACATGCTGGCAGCATAAATAGCCCTAATGCAAATTGTGTGGGGTTACTCAAGGTTCTGTACAGCACACAGTGACTCTAACAGTGAACAATAAACAATAAACTTAATTCTAAGGTCAGTGAAATCGATAAAATAAAAAAAAGGAAACAGTTTATGTTGATCTGAGCTTAGTAAGATACTGTTAAAAACAGGAGTCATGGCGTAAAACATGTGGAGCACAACAATAGACCAATTTTTTAACAAAGGCAACAATAAACAGTCAACAATAACACGAGTACAAAAGCTTAATAAATAATACAGATTATATGGAATATGCAAAGGAGAGATTTGGGGTTATTCAAGGTCCGGTGAAGCCAACATGGATTTCAACCTGAACCCTGATCAGCTGTTCTCTGCGGGCACTTCTCCCATAATACAATACTAACAACACCACATGATGAACCACACACAGAGCAATAAAGGATGATAACTTGGGTCACAAGGTATTTCCTGGGACAGCTCTGAACCCTGTAACCATTAACCAAAGATTTATTTCTCTCCTTGTCCAACTTCCCCTCAAGTACCTTGCTGCCCAGGTATGATGGGACCCCGAAGCCGGTCCTCTCTTAAGATGGAAAGAATGTGATTCAGTGAGAGGAGAGTTAGTCTATGTTCAAATAGACTGTTAAAATCCGATTTTTTGGCATATCCAATTTGGGCATGCATATCCGATTACTTGACATGCGATTTAACTTGAGGTGTGCACACTTCTTGATGTCAGACATTTGCGACAAGAACACAGAAGAAAACCAGCATGAAGGCGGGTCAGAAGAGGAAAATAGACTGTATATATACAATCATTGGGGAGAATCTCACATAACTTCAGTGCCCGCGGTGAAAGCAGCAGCAATAACGGTACAAGCCACCCTCTTTAGTTTTTGCACGTGACTGGACATTGCCGTTATGTTACCCATGATCCGCAATAGGTCTCTTTGAATGAATTTCAGCATTTCAAAACTATTTGTATTTTCTTTTAAATAATATATTTTTTCAATGGCAAAAAAAATCATATTTTTTAATGTTTAAGACCCCATGTTCAACTTTTAATCACCCAACTTTATAACTTTCACCTAGTCCACACTACTCGGACGCATGCCTGCACGGTTACTATGACAACCAATGTGGATACGCGAGCAAATGTGACTACAGTCTGAACAGACTTGTAATTTGCAGTGTAAACACTCGGTCTAAAAATCGGATTTGAAAAATAAATCAGATTTGCCCTGCTGTCTGAACATAGCCTTAGATTTAAAAAAAAATAATGTTTAGAAGCTACAATAATGAATGCAAAATATATAAGATGCAAAAAATATTCTGATATTTTTTCCACTTGATGTTACAGACTCTACTTGTACAGTAGTATGTACTGTACTCAAGATGTTGCACTGTCATGGACGTTGCTGGGAATATTTCAAATGGATACTTACAGCTTATGCTTGTCTGGCAACAGAATCAGTCTTTATATGTGAACACAAATTTCCATACTGGGTGGAGGTCATGTTCATCCCATTTGATGCACTTGAAACCTCTCTCCCCTTATCCAGCAATAACAAACACTGTAACAGCTGATCCACTTTGTTTTAGCTGAACTCTGTGGAATGAGGCCAACATCTGTGTGTGCACGGCTCACACCTGCCACCTTTCAGCAGCACTGTGGATTACAACTGGCCCTTTAAAGCAGCGTGGACCAATTTGCCACGCGTCCTGTTACTACCATATTCCTATTCCACAGGCTACCCACTGCTTTCTGCAGACATTCAGTAATGATGCAGTTTTGACACTCCAATGTTTTGAAACCCCAATGATATCCTAATTCACACAAATAATCACATAGCCTCTCCACTTCCCTTCCCCTGCTCATGTATATACATGTATACAGTACATGAGGACCACCTCTACCACCACACACATTTACAGCGCCTCTGGGCCTTGTCCTTCACTTATCCAGTCCCAGGTGCTGCCCATCTGTATGGCTGGTTCCTCTCTATTTCCTGAGGAGAGCTGGTACCTGTTCACACCTGTCAGTGTCCCCCCCCCCCTTCATTCACAGGTTTATTTTAATCTCACAGCTGGGAGGGGATATCCGCCGACGAAGGCCACTTATCTCCTGCCCCCCAAGCCCTTTCTCTCCCTTCCTCAGCCCCCGAATACATGCTGTGCCTTTGAAGTGATAGCCCAATCGGCACCAAACGACCCAAAGCAGTAATTAAGCAGTACTTTTCTGTCCACCCCAGTAACTGAAAACAACTTAGGAGTTTCTTGCAAACCTTCCCACCCTGCTTTATATGTACACAAAGATAAACACACAAAATGCAAGTAACGACGTAAGAGTTGCTAATCTTGGCATCTAATAATCTTTGTATTTGTAACTAATGTAACGTAGAGTTAAGAAAAAGGAGACTTCCTAAAAATGACAGTTCTCTACAGATATGATATCTACAGGAAACCATCTAAATTCTCCTGGCACATATTTATTTTATTAGTATTCTTTTTAGAATTTATAATGTATGTCCTCTGACAAGAGGAATGCATAAATTGCAGCTAACTCATTTACCACAATACGGCCATCTGTCCACCGGAAGTCATTTTCAAACATCTTATCGTTCAGACCGATCCACTGGTAGTCATGGCCAAGGCCTGCCAGAAAAAAATAGAACATGTTGGTTAATTCTTCTGCCATATTAGGTGTGCCTGGTCAGTCGTAAAAAATAGGGGATTTTTTATTAGTCTACACATCACACTTCCTGTTTCTCAGGCCTGAGAAGTCTATTCATCACTTCTCCAATCAGTAAGCGGTCTGGGGTCTATATTACTTTCTTGACTTTGTAGAAGTCTGAGGATTTAAATTTCTTATGTACTAAGGATATTGTTTGCCACCTTGGATAAATCATACTATTTAAAGTGGAAATATAATTTTGGCATTTTAAAATATATATGAAATTATATTGTTTTGACTTGTATGCATACACATTCTTTATTATTCCCTGTGTCCTACTGATATTCATTAACATCAACATACTGTACTAGCAGTATTACTGTAAGTACTGGCAATATTGACCAAATTCATTTAGTAAAATCTTAAAACAAATTAGAGGCACTTACGGTTGATAAACTGCTGTTCTTCATGGGACAGAATACTAGTAAGGTGAGCACCCAGAAGACGACATTCATGCTCTGCCACATCCCAGGTGCGCCTGTGAGGGACGTACCTGTAACAATGGCCGTGAAACTTGTGCCAGCCATAGCTGCATGTTTCTGTGTCTGCAAAGAGAAAACATATGTTAGTACAGAAAAATACCCACCAGACTTTCTTTCTTATTGTTCTGACTTGTTATCAAGTTGCTTGGTTTAGAACATCAATTGCTAATAACTTAAATTGGTTTAAAATCCACGAAGAGTAGTAAATGCAACAATATAACCTTATTTTCTGAAACCTCATTTAAAGTTCTTAACTTTGAGTAAATCAGTATCTGTACTATAAATCTGGCTATTTGTTTTGTGTACTTCTTAATCTTTATTTTAAGAGTGAATAGCTTCTCTCATAAAATGTTCTACCTGAGGGCTTCTGATTTTATCTCCCTTTCATCCTTGTACTGTAGTACACTACACACTAGTTGTCTAAATGAAACATGTGAATGCGAGTAAAGCACTCGTGTTTCAATTGCAGCAGGAAGAACTGTCTGTTCCAAAGTATGTAAGAATCTCTAGAGGTCCATTCACCTAGATTACTGGATCATTTTGCTAAAAGATATGGTCCTAGACTGGAAAACAAAGGACAAAATGGGGTGTTAAATGCTCAATAAGCCACTTTGCCTGTGTTTAGCCTTGCTATCCTACTGTACAGTGTTTCTACATATACAGATGTTTAAAATATTGCACCAAGTGAGTCATGAATATAAACTATGAACATGTCACTTATTTTTTCATATTTGCAAATGAACCATAGTCAATAAATCACCATGGCTGTTTCTGGACCAGCCCTGAGCTGCACTGTTTCAGGCTCATTTTTAAATGGTGTGGGTTTACCCTGGCAGAAACACTAATGACTAGCAGTTAATCATCAAACCTCTGAAGGAAAGATGCTGAAGGAGGAGGACCCCTGAAAGGCCCTGATTTTATTTTGGTAAGAATTGCAATAATATTTTTTGAGAATTCTAATAAAATAAAATAGAAAATGCTGAAGTGTCATTTAAAGGTCAGTTTTAGTTTGATCATCTAATAAACTGCTATTACAAAGGGCATTTTAAACATTTGTATTTATTGAGCACAATCATTTATAGCACTACTGAGTCACCTATCTTGGCTTATACTCTGGTACATTTTTGGATAGTGAGTAGCCTGAGAAAGCAGCTGTCTGTAAACATGCAGACACCCAGAATGAATGACCCCTGTCTGATTACAGCACCTGGGGTGTGTTACATTGACATGATGTCAAGGTATTCTTTATTAGGTATAATTTAATAAGCCCTATAGAAAAAGCCCTATGAAAATTTGCCATTTTGGATCAAACAGACTGATTCTTCATAGATCACTCCTGCAACTGCATGTTATACTAAGTAAAGTGTGGACTAGAGAATTTTACCCTTTTACCCTTACCTTGCTCACAGAGAGCTCCTTTGTAGCTTGGTAGACATATACACGTAAAAGAATTGATCCCATCTATGCAGGTACCCCCATTACGACATGGGTTGGGGTGGCAATCATCAATATCTAAAGAATGATGACATGAATGTGCCTAGATTTATATTGAGGTCATTCAGGAAAACCAAATCCATCAACAATACATTACTATCCAATTTTTACTGAAAAATGTATATATATATATATATATATATATATGGATACCTATTTCGCAATGGTCCCCAGTGTATCCCGGTAGGCAGCTGCAAATTTGGACATTACCCCTTTTCAAACATGAGCCACCATTCATACATCCATCATTAGAACATGAATGGACATCTGGAGGTTAAAAAGAGAGAATGAGCATAGCTAAGATTAGCAGACCCCATATAAAGTAATAGCATGTAAGCATAGTATGGATGACCTGAGAAATACTGATAATTTGGTCTTCAAAATAATGTCTTACCTGCAATATCATATGTCTCTCCAACAACTGTGTATCCTAGGTCCATGTTCACTCTAGGTCTGTGTGTTGCATTCAGCGCCTCAGGATTAGAGGGTGAGCCCTCAACCAATATGGGGTCAAAAACATCTTCAGAAGAAGCCGTTGTATCAGCATGTATTTGAATTCCAGAAGCTGATGATGTTGTGTAGTCCGTAGGCTCCTGAATAAGAGTCACTATGGTAGAAGTTACAGCTTCTTCACTTTGACCAACTGTCTCTTGTTTCTCTGACACATTTTCCTTATCCACAGATCCAGTGTCTGAGTCATAAGGCTGTAGCATTGATGGTGGTGATGTGACAACTGAAGATAAAAACAGTGTCTGAATCTCATCAGATGATGGGATGGCAGTGGTCCCATCAACTAAAATTGCCTCCCCTATTGGTATCTCTTGAGTAGACTGCACAGCTTGCTTTGTGGTTTGGGTATGCTGACTAGACTTGCCATTTTCTGATGTGGACATAGAAACTATGGGAATAGTTGTTGTTGGCAAGTCTCCTTCTGCTGAGATATCTTTAGAAGGCTGGGATGTATGTGTCATTTCAAACACTGCTTGAGGGTAGAGTTCCCTTGAGGTTGTGATTATTGTAGGTGCATAGGTTGCAATATCAGTTTCTTGAGATGGTGACACCAATGCATCTGAAAGAGTGGTGGAAAGCTCTTTGTGATCTGTGGACACTTTGGAAGAGACTGTTGTTGACTCTTTGCTGAGTTCCTCTACATATGATAATAATGGGCTTGATGTTTTTCCTTCGGTCGAATAAAATAATGGCATCTCTGAGCTTCTTGATACTGTCTCTACTTTTACCATATCTTTCTCCTCAACTGTTTCTGTTTGCACCATTTCTGTTACCCCATATTTGGCTGCTGTTTGTACTGTGATGTATCTGTCAGATTGTGTAGTAGTCTCAACACTAATATTGCTCTCAAGATCCATTTTTGGACGTGTGGTGGTTTCAAGCTCAAGTTCAGATATGCCAATAGCAATCAAATCTGGTTTGGACTCTACAAGGGGTTTACTAGTGCTATCATAGTCCAAAACTTCATCAATATGTGATTCAACAATAATGCCTGGAATATCTGTGTGCTCTTCTACTGAGGAAAAAACAGGTGTGCCTTCTGGCTGTAATGTGATTGGAGATGATGTCCCTGAAGAAACCTCGGTTGAAACTCGTTCTTCTGTTGACAGCACCTTTATAGGTTGCATAGTTTCTAAAGTAGTTTTGTTATATAAAATGTCTATAAGAGGTGAAATGGATGACTGAAAGAACTGTACAGTACTAGTGAAAAGTGAGTCAGCAGTTGCTGTTGTAACAGAACTCTCTATATTAGAAGATGTATTACCTGTTTCTGACTCATCAACAAAAGGGACCACTGATCTTTGTTCGCCATGCTCTGTAGCCTTTGCCACATCCCTTGTCACTCCTGTTTCTGTTTTTCGAGCAGTTGTAGTCTCAATGATATATGATTCAGTAGACACTGTAAGTTCTGATGTTAGACCTGAGCCTTCCTCTGTGCTGACAAACACAGTACTCCTTGCCTGAGGGACTGAAGAAACCGCTAATTGTTTAGAGTCGGTGGTGTCATCTGGCTGTTGCATGGTATCATTTCCAAGGGTTGCAGATACAGTTCCATCTACAGGAGAATCAACATCTGTTTCCATGGATAAAATGGAATCAACAGATGGTGCAATACCTGCACTAGTAGATAACCCCGAGGCTTGAGTGGATACAGAAGTAGGAATTACTACATCTAGGTTATAACCTTCACTAGATCCTTCCACTTCTAAAGGTTGAGTGAATTGGGATGATAGTGTAATTGGCTTTGAAGCAATTCTATCCAAGGTTGTTGGTGATACCATAGCTTGAGAGGATTCTGTTGTCTGAAGATCTACAGCCTCTGGAATTGTATCATTCACAGTCTGAGGAATTATGGTTGTCCTTATAAAGGGTTTGCTGGTTTCAGTTTCATTCCTTGCAAAAATTATTTCTGAGTTTGTATCTGCAGATGTAGTGACAGTTGGTGTTGAAGTCTGCATGCCAGAGTCTTCTGCAGAAGCACTGTCTCCTGAGAAATGATCCGTTAGTGTAGAAAGAGATGTAAAGGTAGAATGTGAAGTCACGGGTGTTGCCTGTGTAGTTCTAAATTCAGCATGCAATGTGGTAGAGGTCGAATGTAAAATGGTTTTAGGGTGGTCAGTGGTTGTATGGCTAGGTTTGGTGATGGTGTGAGTGTGCTGAGTGGTAGTGTCGACAGAATCATTGGTGGTAAATGTGGGTTGATATGTGCTGTGGGCAATATGTGAGGTGATCTGACTAGGATGGGATTTGCCAGTGTTGTAATGAATGGCAACATCAGTGTGACGTAATATGTCATAACTAATGTCTGAAGTTGTGTGTATGGTATGTGTGGTACTATGAGTGGAATTCAGGGTTGTTTGAGCAGCGTATGGGGAAGTGGATGTCTGTGGAGTTGTCAACTTTGAAGGAGCCACAGTTTGAGTATGTTCTAATGCAACATTAAATCTTTCATCAGGGACATCTAGAGAGAATGTTGGTTTTGTTTCTGTTTCCTCAACCTTTACAGAACTACTTGACAGAAAGTCTGTTCTAGAAGCTATGTCTTTAACTGTTGGACCTTGCACGGTTGATTGAAAAGGCACATGTAATTCTGTGACTGATAACAAAGGACTATCCATCCCAGATCCCTCTGGTTCCTCTGTCAGTATGCTGGAGGATTGAGGTGTCATGGTGACAACTGTTATGCCAGCTGTTTCCTCTGTGATGATTGTGGGGGCAAAAGGTGATGATGGTTCCAACACTGAAACACTGTCTGCATCAATGATCATATCATCTTTGGTAATAAATTCTGCTTTAGTGCTATGGTCTCTCATGCTGTCTGTGACTGTAGAGAAAAGTTCATCCTCATCTTTTATCTCTTCTGTGAATATGATCACAGGGTTTGTTATTGATTTAGTTTCATGAAGCCTCGTGGTAATTATGCTTGATCTGATTTCACTACTAGATGGGATAGCAGTTGTAACTTGCTTATCTGTACCATCTTGGTATATGACAGAGAGAACTGGAGTGGTCACATGTGTCTCTGTCATCACTGACTCAGGTGAGGTTTGGATGCTGACTTCATCCACAAGTGTAGTGTATGTACTATCTGTGGGTAAACTGGTCGTCAGGGAATCCTGTGTAGTAGATGTCTCTAAATTGTCTTTTGTGTTCTCAGTGACAAAATATGTTGCACTGTGGGACAATTCAACTTTTGCTGTACCTTTGGTGGATGTGACACTTTGCATAGTTGTTTCTACAGTGAGACTTGTAGATTTTTCCAATCCATTAGTGTCAACAGTGGCAGTAACTAGCATTTCATCCCCTGAACCTCCATCCGCTGTAAAATGTTTGACTGACTCTTTGTCAACATCTGTGACTGAGACAACAGGAACAATGTCAATGTACTTTGATGTTGGATTTATATAATCTGTTCTTGACATCACTGGAGCAGTTGTTACAGTTGACTGTTCACCCAAACCATCTACATTTGTGAAGGCAACTGCACCTGTGAAAGTTGAAGTGGGAAGAACCAATGGCAGGTCTTTGATATATGTGTGTATTGACACCTTTGTTTTTTCTGTTGTTTTATCTATTGATGGAGCTTGTGAAGTAGCAGCAGACTCAAGAACAGCACCAGAACCATCATATTCAGTGCCTTCATTTTCAGATGCAGTATCCTCCATGTCGCCACTACCAGGATCTGAAGACACAGCCACATTTTCTCTCTGAATTGGGTGAGGCATTGTTGAAGTAGATTCAGATTTGAACAATGTATACTGAGTAGATGTCTCAACACTTAGGTGATCTTGTGTGCTCTTAATCTCACTGGTTTCAGCCTCATCTGTTTTTACAGAAAATTCTTTATTTGCTTCAGTTGTTGTTTTTTCTGATACTTCAACCAGAGTAGAGTCTTGATTATCTTGTGTGCCTAAGGCCACAGACTTTTCAGTAGTTGTGTGTATTGGAAACACTGTCCCCTCAATTTCCATGACTGTCTTTGATGTTGTCTCTGTTACTATTGTAGGACTGAGAAAAGAAGGAGTTGACTCAAGGACAACAGTGAATACTATATCACCAGAACCATCATCTTCAGTCCCTTCAGTTTCAACAGTAGTGTCCTCTATGTCACCACTACCAGACTCCAAAGACGAAGACATGAAATCTGTTTGGGCTGGGCTTGAAGGAATTTGTGAAGTAGATTGTGATGTTAAACGTGTGGGAAGTGTAGCCGTTTCAACATCTGAATCTAATGTGCTCTTTGTGTAACTAATTTCTGCCTCATCAGTTCTTGCAGAAAAGTCTTCACTTGCTTCAGTTGTTTCCGATATATTGTCAGCAGATCCTTCAACTATGGTAGACTCTTGGTCATCTGTGCTTGAGGCCATGTCAGTGGCAGTTGATGTTAAATCTGTGGCATTATTTACTCTCTCTAAGTGAAAACTCTGAGCTGTGCTTGCTGGAAAAGAATCAGCAGTTGCATTTGAAATGCTGGCAGTGGTGTATTTCTCTCTAACACCCAGTGTTGTAACAGAAGTTGGTGAAATGACAGATACAGTGTTAAGGATGTCTTCATTCTGGTCCCCAGAAACATCATCAGCTGTAAAGGCAATGATTGTACCTGTCAGAGTTGAGCGGGCAAAATCAGATGATACCTCCATAGTCGTTGGGTGTACTGGCAACTCTGTTCTCATAACTGCCTCTGATTTTGTTGTTGACACATCTTCTGTTGATGGAGCAGAGAAATCACCAGAAATGCCATCTTCAAACTCTTCATTTTCCTCACCAGAACCCTCTGGCTGTGGTATTTCTAGAGTCGGAGCTGAATGGATATCTGACTCTTCAATAACTGTATTTGAGGTTTGAACCCCTGAGCCTTCTACATATCTAATATTGGAAAGTGACTCTGTTTTGTAGTGGCTAGTTCCTACTGGCTCTGCTGTAGTGTGCACAGCTGCATGTATAGCATCTGTAGAATGTACAACTGACTCAGTTGTGTTTTGTATGAATCCAGCAATCTCTGATGTTATGTGAACATGTCTATCTAGCTCTGGTGTTGAGTGGGTAGAACTGAAAGACTCTACTCCAGTGTAGTTGGGCCTAATTGATACTGTTGAAGTATGAATGGTTTGAACTGTGTCTGCTGTCCCTGTCTCTGTTGTGCTAGACCAGTGAAACTTATTTGGTATATGACTTGACCTTGATTGTGACGTTGTTGTAGGAAGGCCAACTGTGGAAGTTTGTATTGTAGTAGTAGAAATACTCTCTTTTGCTTCGCTCTGTGTTGTTGTTGTCATGTCCTGTTTATCTGTAACTGTACTGAGCATTTGCATGAAAGGGGTTGTGCTCAATGTATCAAAAATGCTCTCACCAGAAAATTCATCCTCTATTGCAGAATGTAATGAGATTGAGGTGATATCAGCACTTGTTATGGCTGAAGAAGGCTTTTTGTTCTCTGCTCCCTTTGTGTGGTCTGTTTCCAGTTTTACTGTTGTTCCATCTGACAAGGATAATGTGGGACTCACGGTGGATGTATGACTTGTGATCATCGTAGTTGGCGCTATGATAGTTTCCTGCTCTCTAGTAAGCTTTTGTGTAGAGGGGACTGTAGTTGAATTATTGAATGCAATAGCTAGGCTCTCTGATGTCCTCTCTAATAATGTGCCCTCTGAGTGAGGTAACAGTGTGCCATCCAACATTGGTGTCGTGGAGGTGAAATAATCTTCTCTACCTAGAATTGTAGTGGTTGTGGTCAATGTATAAGCTATTTGATTACCTGAGCCTTCTGCATCAGGGAAGAGGAATAGTGACTCTGAACGTGTATTTAATGGCATACCTTGGCTTATGGACTCCACACTAAATTTATCATTTATTTTATTTTCTGAGCTCTCTGTTGAGGAGAACTCTATTTCAGAGTCATCAATAATAGGCACTTCAGATGACTTTGATGACTCTGATGTTGCTTCTGTCTCTCCTGCTGGTCTGTCTGACATCACATTTTGTTTGCTTGTTACTGTTGTGAAGACCACAGTAGGAGGCATTGTTCTGAACATATCAGAAGTCTGGTCACCCGAGCCCTCCTCTGATGTCACACGATGAACTGTTCCAATTGAGGCTTCTTCAGAACTATTGCTAATCTGCACTGGTTCCATTATTGTCTCCTTAACGATGTAGCTACTTGAAAAGGCTGAAGGAGAAACAGTAGGCCAAGGTTGGTATGAAGAAGGCACTGTTGTCTCTGTATCTGCAGTGTCTGTTTCAGTTAATGCTTTGCTTGTTGCTGCTTTAGGTGGCAACTTGAAAGGTGACATTTGCTCTGGGGTAATGTCAGTCATCTTTTTTTCTTTTATTGTGCTTTCAGCTAAGAGAGTAGTCATTTCACTAAATGTGTGAGTTAAACTAGATACTGTGGATTCCAGTGTAGGCAAAGACACTTTGCTAGGCATCTCAGTTGTCTCTTCTTTTGAGGTGTGAACACCTGTTGCAGTTATCACTGGATTTGCTTCCATTTCTTCTGAAACAGTCTTCACTGGCACTGCTTCATCAAATGTTTGAACTGTATAAGCAGCTGTCGTGGTACTATTTTGTTCTGTTCTGGTTGCAGTATGCAATGGAAGAACTGTTGAGGACTCTTTGGTCAGCCTTACTTGTGACTGATCTCCTGAGCCATCACCTTCAGAAAATGAAAAGATTGTTTCCAAACGTATACCTGATGGCACATCTTTACTTGTTTCCTCCACTGTAGACAATGTGCTTATGACTGTCATCTGTGTCAATATCTCAGTTGAATTTTCATCTAAACTTTCTGCTTCTTGTGAGGAAAATATTTTTTCTGAGGAATCAATCATATTAACTTCTGATGGTTTTGCTAATAATGTTTCTTCTGTTTGGAGCTCCATAATTTCTGTCTTTGATGGCCTGTGTGGTGTTACAATGTCAAATTTATTTGTGAATGTGCTGTGTTGTAATGTAGGCTTTGTAAAAAAGAAGTCATGGGTTTTTCCACCTGACCCTTCTTCCTCAGCTATGAGTAGGGATTTTGATGAAGTAATGCTTACCATGTCAGGCAGAGATGTAGTCATGATTGTGCTTTTTGAAATATATTGCTTTTCAGTTGTGTCAGGTATTGACATCTTGTCTGTCTGAGGTGTGGTGGGCATTAGTGAGCCTGTAGTAACAGCATGCTTTTTGATTCCCAACTCTTTTGTCCAGTAGTTGAAGGTCGTATCACCAGAGGAGTATGTAATATCTGTGGCATCAGCGGTAGAAAGCACTAAGGGTTTTTTTGTATTTGATAAAACCTCTGTATTGTCTAATTTGTTGCCATCTGCTGCTTGGGATGTTGTAATTCTCTGCATTGTCTGCACTACTTGAATAGTAGATGATTTCTGTCCAGACAGAGACATTTCCTCAATTGGTTTTGCAGTTGCAGTTGTTGGGGCCTCAGATGAAACACTTGTGTCCCCCTGGTTAGGATCTTCAGTGATGAATCTATTGGAAGAGGCTGCTGTAGAAGACACCACTGTCACACTCTGGTCCACAGAAGTATCGGAAGAAGAATTAACTGATTCCTTCAATGCATGATGTGGTTTTGTTAGGAAGCTTCTTTCAACTGTAGTCCCAGATGGAGTATTTGGTATTAAAGTTCCCTCCTCTATGAGGGTTTCATCTTCAGGATCTGGCTTAAGAAATGATGGAGGAGTGGCCTCTACAATTATTTGTTCTTGGTCATAATTATATTTTGGCTCAAATGTACTGAATAAAATGGGCATTGGATAGGCTACATCTTGGCTTGACTCAAGTGACTCAGCTTGGGTAGCACCACTGTCTACCAGTGAGTAATCAAAATTGGATGCTGTCTCTGTTTGTGTTAGGTTTTGATCTGTGGATGATACACTCTCAAATACATTTCCTCTTGCCTCTTTTTCAACATTAAGCTCCTCAGCCTCAACGCTCACCTCATTTTTGCCATTTATGAAACTGAGTGTTGGTGTACTGGTGGCAGCAGGAGAGGAGAAGACAGGAGTAGACTCTTCACTACCCCAAATAGGCTCACCATCCACAGGGGAGGGAATGCGCTCATTGGGTACCTCAGGAATAATAGGAATCTGGGGCATAGACGATAGAGGGTCCACTTGTGCTATCAAAAAAAAGAAAAACCAAAACATATATTAAATATCTACTGTATCTTGCTTATTTAACATGAACCAGCTAATCAATGGTCAATACTGAATGTAGGAGAAAACACATTGAGTCGGCACAATCACAGGTTTGAAAGCTCAAGCTAAGTGGGTCAGTCACTTAGGTTAAATGTTGTCTTTATTCTTGCTTTCTCTCCCATAACATCTCTACTCGTGACACATATGATGGATTAAACAACAAAACCTGAACTTCAGAGGACCTTTGGGATGTTACTGTATCACATATTTTTGTATTAAATATGTGTTTGCTTTGGAGATAAAGCTACAGTACAGATGTATGGATGATGCCTGTTACTCACTAGTGAAAAAAAACCCATTGAAAATCTGCAGCTATCATGTAAAATTCTGATATTAACTGCACAATAGTCATAAACTTCAAATTATATCTGTTTGTGTTTCCCAAATAATCTGAACACCCAATTTACAAAATCAGATCTGATTTGCAGTTATGCCACTGCATCTTTTTGAGCTGCTGCTCAAGCAATGTCACAGGGCAGCTGAACACACTTAGAGGAAAGCACTAACTGCCCTTTTCCGCATACATGAGCTCACAGATGTCCACAATTGGCTAGTGTTGCTCTAATCGACAGGGGAGAGAGTAATGCCATCCTTCCCACCCAGAGAGCAGGGCCAATTATGCTCTCTTGGACTCCCGGCCACGGATGGC
>JAOUQW010000026.1:7320269-7336604 GCA_028565825.1 Olivaichthys viedmensis | reverse complement strand
CAGTCAAGGCCAATGTTAACTGCTGCGAATATACATTTGATCATTAAAGAAAAATATGTTCATTTTGCTAGTTGAAATGCTTTACTGTATCATGTATCCTTGCCAGAAAATAATCAGGAATCAAGATATTTTGATTTCATTTTGATGACAAACTGGCAAACAAGAAATACTGAAAATGTCTGGCCAAACTATTACAGTTTGTTAATTGAAACAGATATACAGAAACAGATATGTCAGAAAGTGGGATTCGAGATCCTGAGGAATTTGTGAGTCTGGAGGTTTTTTTCTTCATCATGTTTCACAGCAATAATCCAATCCTTTTAAACGGAAAGCTCGCTTGCCTCACTGGCCCCATAAATAAACCCCAATGGCACACCAGCTTCCTAAGCAAGGAAGTGCGAAGTTAAGTCCCATATGGGTTCAGGTAGCAGTGGTGCAGTATGATGGGTCCACAACCTAGAGGTCAATGGTTCAAAACCATCCTCTGCTAAAAACAATAATTTATTCAATTGGAATAAATTCTTGCACCATTAAACCACTGCAGCAGCACATCTGGTCTTCAATCAACCTTAACAACCACACATTTTTTATTTCTCTCTTCCTCTTACTATACTGGCTCCCTGTAACAGCTCATCAAGTTTATGTTCTCGATGGTTGCTTACAGAGTAACTCACTCCGATCACTACAGTCTGTGAGTAAATGACAACTGGTCATACCACCACCATACTCCTTTCACTTGTAGTTCCACAATGACGGAATAAAATGCCCAGCTTTATTTGCTCTGCAGATTCCCTCACAGCCTTCAAGAAACGCCTGAAGACTCAGCTCTCCTGAGAGCGCTTGAATGTTGATGCAGAACCATCCTCAGCTCCCTCCCTCTGAACACATTATGTGTGTAGGTTTATGCAGGCCTGTTCTCTTTTTCCAATGCCATACTCCTACTATTGTGTTTAGTTGTGGCTCTCTCTGTTCCTCCTACAACAACTAACCCTATTCTGTTCATGGATTGTATTCTGCCATGCTTGTAAGTCACTTTGGATAAAAGCATCTGCCAAATGAACAAATGTAAATGAAAGTAGAAAGGGTATAGGGGGTGTATGTATAAACTAAAGAAAGCTGTTTGATTAATTTAGGTGTTACCTTATGGTAGATTTACACTTCCAGGCAACAGACACACTGTATTTTACAAAATCCTCTTTGGTCATATAGTTTTTTTAAACACAATAACTATGGCTGCCCTTACAAACATAATCAAATCATTCTGTAAGAAAATAAATAAATTGATTGAAGAGTCGCATCATCATGCACTCTGCCAAAAAGCTCCTTGTTATGTCAACTTAGTCACTTATACTTCTTGCCTGATTGGTCATACATTGGGGAGAGAGGTTACAGAGCTCAATGCAACTAACCCAGGATGTGAAAAAGTAGCAACTGTTGAGAATTTGATTTTGCTTCTAATTGATCCTGGCAAATAAATGTGAGCCAAGGGGGTAATAGTTATTTTCTTTTTTGAAAAATAGGAAGCTTAGTAGAAGGTGATCCCTTTCTCTCTCTGGGACAAATAAACCTCCTGCTCTCATTTCCTATGAGTATGTAAAGCAGGGAAGCAAAGGTCAGGCCATGAGGTCATTTTCACATGCGGCTGGTTACGTGTGAGTCGTGCCCGCTGATTCTAAGCTCAAGGCTGAGCTTTATTGCAATATTTGTGTCTGTAACCAATCAATGTGGTGGAAAACATCTTAAGGATCACCGGGGTGCTCTGAGAACTGTTTACCAATGACTCAACCAAGGGTGGTTCTGTTTGTTTATGCCATCTTAACTTGACAAAACACTCAAACTTAAAATGAACCTACAAAGCACATTTTCATCTGGAATGTCAAAACAGCTCCATAAATTTGAATATGGCTCAGGAAAATTGAAAATTAGTCATAAGGACGAAGGTTCCACTGAAGGCTCCACTCATATTTGGGACCATTTGTAATGCCCGATAATGTCATTATTACCGTTTAATAATTTTTTACAAAACTAATATGTCTGTTGAATTAACTGTAACATTATGTTGTTATTGTGACTACAATTACAACAGTGTTGCACAAACAATGTAAAAATGCAGTGATTGGCGAATTAGAGGCTGGTGTCCAAAATAAAATAAATAAACCTATGCTCTATACAAATTACAGCACTCAGCTGAGCCTGACACATGACATTAGGACACTAAAGTGTTGCAGATAGTGTAGCTAATTTTACAGTTTATTTCATTACACAATCATTTGAATGTTACATGGTAAAAAAAAAACACTACCTCAACATAAATTCTAGCACTTGGGCAAAGTTGTTCAGAAGCAGAAGTAGGGAGTGTTAGATTAACTAAACTCTGGGGTGGTAGATCTCCAGGAGTGGAGCTGACGTGGTGAGCGTGATGCCTGGGCATCTGATGAAGGATGTATTGAGTTTGGGTCCTGCTGAGCTGAACTATGCCTGAGCTAACAGATTTCGGGGTTGTTAATGCTTGCGTCAAGAGTGCAACACACTAACAACTCACAGATGTAGCCACTTCCTCCTGTTGCCTCTTGCTGGGGTGCTTGACAAGAGAGAGAAAAAGAGAGAGACAAATTTTAGTTTACAAGCAGAAGGGAAAGGATAAGAAAAGGATATACAGTGAATCAAGAGAAAAGCTCACTTTAGGAGAACGCTTACTTTGAAAATATTAAGCAAAAGGAACTGGGGTTGAGAATGGGGAGGGGAGTTGTTAGACTGCTCATAATTTAAAAGTGTCTTGACTCACTTGTAAAGCCCTTTGAGCAGTGAGGCAAAATATATAATTTAGTATCATTACAGGAACTTGTAATAGTTTTGTCTAAAGGGATACTTGCACATTGATTAGAATACTATTGATTATGCTGGCACAGAACACAAACATGTGTCTCCCAAAACATAATTTTCACTGAATGAGGGGAATGATGGAATATGTATAATATAATGGCGTGAATTATTGGACTAACCTATATTTCATAAGCAATCCCTATTAATGACGTTGACTGTTGGTTTTACTCCATGTTCCTCAGATGGTTGAGAGAGCACGGTGTAGATAAAATAAGCTTTTGTAGACAAAAGAAGCTTGCATAAACTTCCCACAAATAGATCAACTGAGCTGCAATCCATCATAATGACTGCCGACTTTCTTCAATGGAGTTCTAATGAAAATAACATACATATTTCAAAGTATTTATAAGAATAATATTATTTTTCCTGTAGTTGTAAAAGTAAAATCACATAAAAAGTGAAAATCAGCTAAAATGTTCATAGTGTTTGTGCCAGGAATGGTAGGAAAATTATATGGTTCAAGCAAATCAGGTAGGATATGATTACAGACTTATACATGCTGTACTAGATCGGCCTTGTCAAGGTTGTGTTGAAATTAATCGTAGCATAGCCCAAATGTCCTGTTACAGAGTGAGATGGATAATTTTGCATAGACTTTTGAGAATTTAGGCACAAAATCACTTGCTTGTATTGTGTGTGCCTGTTTTTTCCTGGGCTCAATGGCATTTTACGCAGTACATCAGCCTCCATTTTTCTCTCTATTGTTGCCCGTACTATAGTGAACAATATAGTTGTAAATGCCAAGCAATTATTTTTTATCCACTCATACTGACCAAATAAACAATATATAGAACACCCATACACTCTAAAATGGGCGTGAGTAAGTTTAAGCATGCAGCTACATACATACAACACACTGTCTATACAGATAACACAACTGGACTTGTAAAAATGTTACAGCCATTGGAGACAAATGTACTAAAGTCAGCAGTTAATTTGATGTTGGAAATGTCATTAGTAATACTCAACTGCAAGTACTCAAAGCAATAATGTATATGCAAAGTATGTAAACAAATAAGTAGATGGTTAAATCAAAGTAATAACCTTTGAGACATCTCAGATTTTGTTGTGTAACTAGAGATGGGCTTTATGACTTTTGCTTCATAAACATGGTAAAATCTGTATGTCTATAACATTGATAAAAGCCCATAAAACGTGTTTATTCACTGTTGTATAGATTGTTTCAATTTATCCAGTAAAACTAAGGGGTAAGGTTTAAACTGAACAAACACAATGTTCTACTCATGCAGAATTTGTCCACCATGTTTTACATTCAACACTATGTGTGTGTCGGGGTACTTTAGGCTGATTTTGTGTTAGACTGTCTACCAGCATACTTTTCTATCATGTTACACAAATACATTTGGCTAAGCATTATTTGCTAGGATAGTCCAATCTAGTCCAATTTTGTACAAAATGATTAGACAATCTCTAGTTCGACGTATTGCTCTGTAACTTTTCCATACATTTGTGCAAGACGCATATGTGAGCAAGTTCTTCTTGCCCAGTCTAAAGAAGCATTATGCCTTCCAGAGGTAAATGAGATGTGGTCACGAACATAATAGGCTTTTAATTGCAAGTAATCATCAAACAATTTTCTTTTCATTAGCCCCAGTTTGGCTGCAGGATATGCAGCAGGAACCAGGCCAGCACAGTGATGTTTAATGGAGTGAGTGGATGACGTGGTTGTGCTTCTTATAGTTCACTTTTGGATTTACTTTAAAAGTATCAGAGTCTTTAACCAACAGGCTCCATCACACCTCCCACATCCAATCAGCATTTCACACACACACAAATACATAAAACACAATACAAACACTATAAGCTTTTAACAGAGTGTTTCAGTGCTTTATTTACCAAATTAATTAAATGTTTCTGTAAATGATTCAAATACATAGTATGTACAGTATGTATGAACTATTTTGCATTTTTGGTAATTTTAGAATTTTAGCAACTTGTTTAGTTCTCAGCATTATTTTTTACAAAAACATACTTACTGGCCAAATTTGGTCCAGGATGACTATCATAATAATTCAGTGAGTTATTACAAGACTGTAGCGTTGCATTTTTTTCATTTCCTTGAATTCAGAAGTCTTAATGGCTAATCGCAGATATCAAATGCCCAAATAAGACGATGTTATTCTGCAAAGTAAAGCTTAGTCATTTTTGAGTCTGGTTAAGGGCTAATGGAAGGAGACTCGTGTTTTATCTGAAACTATTGCCACAACTCATTAGCCTTCTTACCATAAAGTCTACACTAACAGGAAACACATGGAGTGACCACCAAATAGCAAAAGCTTTCTACTTTCGCTTCCTCTGCATGCAGGATATGTGTATACAAGCATAAACTCCTGCTATGTGTATAAATGCAAAGTAAAATGGGCTTTAACTGTTTGTTTGTTTTCAATAGATATTTACAAGAGAACCCAACTGAGACTGATGTCTCGAAAACCCATGGTTGCTCATCAAGCAAAGCTTGGCTAAATTAGATTTCTGCAGAGGACCACAACTGAGACTGGAGTGTTGTTTCCAGTGGGACCCTGTTTTCATCATGTTAATATAAAACACAAAAAAAACAGACACAATATAAAAGCTTATCCAGCAAAGCCTCATACTGTCTTAGCTGGACTGCATTTCTCAAACGTACAGTATTTCATATAAAAAGTGTTGAAATAGAAGGTTTACTTGCTACATACTAAATTGAGTAGTTACACTTGAGTGAGCAGTTCATATTATGTTTCTCAACATCAACATAATGTGTATATATCAAAATATAACTCCCCTTACTAATTGAAGGAATCTGGAAATCAGTAGGCACCCTTAACGTTAAGGCATAATTACAGGGTTCTGCTGTAGAATGTATTCTATAATTCAAGGTTGAAGTAGCATGGGCAATACATGATACGCCTGATAATACCATCTCTCTAATTTTCAGTGTTATTAAATAACCTCTATAATTGGCTCAGGAATGTACAGCTGCTGACAAAGTTTATTTTGTGCACCATCAACAAGTACTAAAGAAAGAGCCAAAGGAATGCCATGAGGAAATAATACATGTCATAGCTCTAAGGGGAAATTTGAGCAAGATTGTGTATCCAAGGCCTTTTTCAAGGCCTCCATGACGTCAGCATTTGGTTGGTAAACTTTTCAACTTGAGTAAGTCCAGTGGCGCCATCTTGTGGTCAAAGGACATCAATTTCAAATAAGTTCAGCTGGAAATAATGCTTAGGTGAGAGGAAGAGAGAAAGCAAGTCAGTCCACTCAAAGGTAAAAATGTCAGTTTACTATGACACTTTAATCTTAACATTAGGTCAATCCCAATCTTGGTTTTGTATAGTCATATGTTACAGGTATGTGACATGGTGCTGTATGTTTTGTGTATGTTGAATGTTCATTGACTTGATTTGCCAAGTCAAATTTCTGTGTGCTCTGTACATTTGGTGGAATGGATAGATTATGATTTTGTACTTCATAAAATGTTACCTGCAAATCAATAGCCCCAGCATTGACTCTTTCAAACTTAATTATTGATAAATCCAATGGAACCCTTATCTATGTGAAATGTTGTTGTTTCGTTGTTGGTGTTTTTAAATTCTCTGTTCAAACGTTCCAGCCCTGGTTCTTCGAATGTCAAATTTGACAAAGGAAAGGGCTAAATAAGCAGAATAATCAAACAACCAGACTGCAATTGTGTCTCTACACTGTTTGGTGATCTTTACAAAACTGTACACATGTTTTCGCTCTACACCCTAAGATACTGTATGTCTTTGCACACCACAGCTCTCTCCCTGTTCATATTAATTTACCTTCTTCATATTATATTATGGGCATTGCAGATAATAAAAATCGCCTTTTCATTTACACTTAGGCTTATAGTGCATGTATTAAAAAAAAGTATGCAAAGAAAAAAATGTCCGTAACCACAAACAGTAATCTGTAGAAATAAGATATCCCTGGTTCCACTGTTCAAATTTGCTTTATTCATTATGACTGTGGAATTGTACTCCATAAAAATAGTTACATACTGTACATGTTTGTGTTACACTTAAGTACAAGCTGAGTGCAAGCTATAAGTACATTAGTCAATACGATGGACAAGCTATTATTGCACTACATTGTGTATAAAATGACTTGTAACACTCAGTTATGGTAGGATTGTCGACAGGGATGTATCACACCGTGCACAGTCTCAGGGTCAGCCAAGACCCTGTCCAAGCATCAGTGTAAATACTACTTATACATATTTAAACTTGATTATTTTGTATGGAATTCAGATAACCATAAACAGGAGCTGTGTCTATCAAGGTACTCCTTTTACTAATGGTAGCGAACAGACTTTCTTCTTTGGAAAAGGTGGCTAAAATTGCTGAAGCGAGACATTGGCAAAGTCCTCTGAGTTGGCAGAGTTGGCATTTTAGTATATGCACAATAGAAGCATATGCCCGGTGGGCAGAAAGCAGCCTTACTGTGTTTCCTGTCCAGGCAGAGTGTGCCTTTTTTGAAGCAGATGGCAAAGGGAACACACCTGGGTACACTGTTGGCAGACTGTCCAGTCGATAAGGGCACACTTTGTTTGGGCATGATAGACACCAAGAATTGATTTAATGCTAATAAATAGCTGTAATATTGACCTATATAGCAAATAATCTATATCTTGCATTTTATATTTAGCTTAAGGTGAAGGGTTTACTACCACAGGATGTTTAATGAGGTAGTGAATAAAGTGAAGCTTAGGAGGGAGATCTGGCAATGATTTGGAAATAGTTTGTCCATTTAGTGGTGCAAACCTAGACTATCTGCCACTACCTATTCATGTCTCAAAACCCCAGTGTCTCGCCCTGACTGCACAGGTCTCATCTACTCCCTGTGCCATCCCTATTAAACTTTAAACGGTGGAAGGGGCCATCGAGGTACTGCATAATGTCATCCCAGCGAACTCAAAGACAGATGCATTTCATTCATCCTTTGTCAACTGGTCTCAACTGGTTCTTCTACTCCTTTCTCAATTCAATGATAAATGCTTAGTCTATATACTGATGTGTGCATCTTGTCAGGGATAGAAGCAGATTTTATGCAACTGTCCTGTTTATAAGTGTAATATAGAAATACAATTGAGGCACCGCATAATGTTCTCCCAGCCATCCCTCACAGATATGTGTCCTACATTTCATACCTCTATATGTGTAGTTCATCTGCAGTGTGTCTCCCTGGATAAAAAAAAAAACCCAACTACTACACATTTACATACAACAGAAATATTTATGCCACAGTGACACAAAAAAGCAGACCAAGTGCTGAGCCATTGACGGGTCAGTTATCATTTCAAATTGTCCAAACAGTGGTTTAACGCTTCACTGTATGAGTGAACCTCATCCTCTTCCTCCTCTTCCTCCTTTTCCCTATCCCCTCTCCATCTCTCATCCACCCCTCATGCTCTCCTTTTCTCGACCCCTATTGGTCAGGAGCTCCCCAGCAGCAGTGTCAGTGTGGGCTGCAGCAGTACGGCTCCAGGAGCCTGCAAATACTGCCGAGAAGCTTTATTTATTTATTTATTTCCCCCCTCTTTTTCCCCCCTCTATTTGTGGTCAGAGCTTCTTTCTGTACAATTACCCAATTCGGTGTTCTTTACTTCAATTTTAAATGTTTTCATTATTAACACAGAATTAGAAGATAGTAATTCTGAACCTAATTACAACATCTAATAATGAAACAATAATAGACTGAAACTGCACAAGTAGTGATGTGGTATTATGATGATGTTTATATACAGCAGGTCTGTGCTGGTTTGAGGGAGCCCACGTGGTCATTATTGTCTTGAGAGCTGATGTTAAGCTATAAACTTGGCGTATTTAATATTTCTCGTCACATGCATAAAATCCTATTCATTTTGCAATTTCAATTTTTTTTTTTTTTTTTTTTTTTTTTATTATTATAAAAACCTGTTATGGCTCTTTTCCGAGTACAAGGCAAATGCAAAAGGCTATTGCCCCTTTTCAGAAAACAAGCCCAACACTGATTGTGTAAATGCTTTTGCTCCTTTTATATCATATGGAACCACGCTTTAGACCATCCAGATCGTGTATATTATTGCAGCTGACCGTACTGGTTTACGCGCCGTGCATTTCAACCGCTTACAGCAGGTGTCTCCTTAATGTCTATGCTGTTTCAACAATATCACCAAGGAGCCATTATATTGGCTAGAGTTCATCCAACGTCAGACCACTTGACATTTTCATTCTCGAATTTAAAAAACTGGCGCTTTTTTTTTTTTTTATAGCAGCTTTTTAAATGGTGCCTCGCGGCGCTACGCGTGGCCAGCGCGGTTGCCTCTCTCCACGTCAGCTCGGCGTTTAAACGTAACAACGTATCCACCGTTACGAACTTCATTGCGTCGAAAACACGTCGAATAACTTTTTTTTTTTTTTTTTTTTTTTTTTTTTTTTTTCCCCTCTCTCTCCTTCTCGGACAAGATTTGGGTTAACGATATAAAAGTTTGTGTTTTTCCTTTTCCCGGACTCTCGACCAGCGTGGACAAAAGCTGTTATAATGGCACACGCCAGCGGGCATTACAAGAGCGAGCGGCCATCTGTGAGCGCTAGGAACTGGCAACCCCAGCAGCTGCAGTCGCAAAACGCCCTTACAAAGCAGGACATGCAAGCAGCTTCTGACGTCTGCGGCCACACTGCGCTAACGACGCGTACCGGAGCCGCGCGCGAGCGGAAACCATGAGCTCCGAACCGCTAAAAACGGCACCGTCTCGAGGCTCATGAGTCTCCCGGCGACGGCATTTGGGCCGATTTCGCGTTCTCGGTCTGCTTCGACGACTATTTACGGCGCGGAAACCAATAAAGGACTCATGCAGGGGCAGCCCGATACCCCGTCATGGCGGCGCGGAAAAGAGGCGAGCTTTTTACGATTTTGGAAACTAGTGCGGACACAGAGGCGAACGCGGCCTCCGACGGCGAAGAGTGTCCGGTAAATCTCCCCGTGGACGTAAAGTGGTTCGAGTTGCCGTTCAGGGAGCCCGAGTCGGACGAGGAGGAAGAGCCAGAGGAGGAAGAGGGGGAGTCCGGGCTGAAAAACACAACGGCGGCGGAAGACGTTGCGGACTCAGCCGACTATGTCGCGGGAAGCGGCTGCAACATTATTTTGGTCACGGGAAACGGGATCAAACACGACGACTACGAAGAAGAGTCCTACTACGCGAGCTCCAACAACTGCTCGGAGACCGCGTCGACCGATTCGGACATTGATTTTTCGGACTTGGAGGAGGAGGAGCGCCCGGATCTGTTCGGCGCGTATGATCTTTTGGACGACGAGTGCGGCGCTCCGGATTTCTGGGGCGAGCCCGACCAGGTGATCTCGATCGAGCCATTTACCGCTGACAGTGGCCCTCAGCACTCGCTAGGGGATGATGCTGACACTTTGGACTATTTCCGGTTGCTCTTCCCAGATTCATTGTTTGAACACATGGTGGAACAAACAAATAACTACGCCCTCTATCGACAGAGGAGGAGCGGTCGATCAGACGCCCACTGGCACCCAACTGATGTCAGGGAGATGCGAGCGTACTTGGGTCTCAATGTCCTGATGGGCATCAATCAGCTTCCAGATTATGGCATGTACTGGGCAAGTGATATTTTCATAGGCAACGCTGGCTTTAAGAAAACAATGACTGCCAGGCGGTTTGAGAAACTGAACCAGAACCTGCACCTGTGCGACCGCCTGTCCGAGCCCTCCAAAGGTGAGCTTGGGTACGATGGCCTGTACAAAATCCGGCCTCTGCTGGACATACTGGGAAGTACCATGTGGGAAGCCTACTTACCCAATCGGTGCTTGACTATCGATGAGTGCGCCATTGCAGCTAAGGGACGCTTCTCCCCGACGCAGTACATGCCCTCCAAGCCTTTGCGGAAAGGCCTGAGGGTGTGGATGCTTTGTGACTCCCGTTCGGGCTACTGCCACCGTGCGCGTCTCTATGTGGGTAAGCCGTGCGACGACGTAGCCGCCACTACAGTGAGTCACAGAGTGGTAACGTCCCTGGTTAGAGGGCTGGAGGGACGCCACCATCACCTCTTTATGGACAGCTTCTTTACCTCGGTGCCACTGCTGCAGCGGCTGCTGCAGGATGGCCTGTACACCTGCGGGCCAACCAATCCAAATCGCCGTGGCTACCCCGATGCCCTTAAACCCCGCAATGTGGGCAAGCTGGCACCAGGTGAGTTCTACCAGTGCCAGCATGGTAATCTAGTGGCCACAGTCACTCGGGATGCCAAGGTGGTCAGCTGTCTGTCATCCAACTCTGCACCGGGCATCGTGGGCATCGGGCCAGGCAAGCGGGATGGGGAAGGCAGCGACGGGGACTGCAGCAGCCTTTCAAGCCTTGGGATCGCTCGGCCGCTCCCGCTGCTCTTGTACCAGGAGAACATGCGTGGTGTGGACCTGTGCGACCAGCTGAGGGAATGCTATCAGGTTGGGCGGCCGTGCAAGAAGTGGTGGCGCTACTTCCTATGGTTTTATGTCAACTTGTGCATCGTCAATGCTTACATCATCCTGCGTGAGAGTCGCAGTGGCGCACCGCCTGCCGGCTTTAATGGCAAGGAGTTCACTCAACGCCACTTTCGTGTGCGCCTGGCGCAGCAGCTCATCGGGGACTACCAGGGCGCCCGGGGCATGGAGCGGGCTGCCCGCAAGCGCCACGCTGACTCGCCCCTTGAGTACGGCCACCGTCTAGAGCGCATGTCAGAACGCTCGCGCCGCTGCCGGAACTGCACCAACAAAGGCCTGCGGCACGAGAGCGTGTTTGGCTGCAAGATCTGTAATGTGCACCTGTGTAGAGGGGGGTGCTTCAGTGAATTCCATAAATAAGCCTTCCTTCCATTTTTTTTATTAGACTTTGTACTGTTAATGTTGATGTTTGCCTTCTCATTTGGTTATGTGACACATTGGATACTGAGGATTTTGTTATCCAAAGGTAATCATTGCAAGTACTGTAATTATCCTTGTAGTCTGATTTGATTAGTAGTTGTAGTGTCATAGTTGTAGAAATGCACGAAAGTTAAGAAAATCAGCAATTATACATTTGCATTAGTATAGAATGTTTTGTCTAATTGCCTTTCACATTGCCAACAAAAGGCCTTGTGTCACTTTTTATAATTATTAATTAAAATGCATTTTATTGAGAAGTAGAAACAAAATAGAAAACCTTTTGGCTCTTACATTTACATTAGCAGTGGAGAGAAAAAAAAATCTGTGAGTTCTTATTGCTTTTTTTTCCAAAATAAATACTCCAAGAACAAAGTTCTCTTATTTTAAAATCGGTTTCTTATATACGTAAAACCCTTAAGTGTTGAGTGTGAACCCACTAAAGAGGGATACACTAAATATCGTGCTGTATTTCTGTGCCTTGGTATCACGTTTTTCCAAAATGGCACGAAACTCATACATGTTCCAAATTGTCAAGGGGACGCAGCTTGTAGCAATTACAAGGCTGAAAATGGCGCTGTAGTCTCAGTGGACGGACAGATTGTAGCCGTTTTTAAAAGCACTCCAGCCACCACAGCAAGACCATCTGTGCCCTGGGCAAGCAGAGGCTTAATATGAGTACAGAGTCTTTGAATGAGCCACTCGTAAGCAAAAGAGCTGTCTCTCCACTAAAGAGAGCTCTCAACAAACTCCTCCACTTTGAATGTGCGCGTGTGTCTTGTATGGATGGACAAGGTATTTAACCGAGTCTTTCTGTGCTGTGTAGTTCACTGGACAAGTGGCGTGAAATAGTACATTTAATTAAGCGTTATTGATTTGAGTTATTGTAATGGGTGGTGGAGAGTGGAGAGATCTGTAGGCTGCTGTTGTATTTAACAGGCATCAATCCGCGTGGTGTAACAGAAACAGCAAGGCGAGCTTAGCTGTTTAGGCGTTTGGAAATTCAGAATTTGGTGCAAATACAGTAACAGCAGATCCGAATAGAGGAGGCCTGGTGCTCAGTGAGTCAGTGTGCTCGGCCTCTGCTGGCAGTACAAATGCTTTCAGGGTGGCAAATTAAAAAAAATAAAATAATTTCCTATTCTACGAGCCAAAAATGTATGAAAGGTTACGAGCATATGGTTTAGAGGTCGCAGCTCTTCTTATGAAAGTTACTGGAACGTATATGGCTCGTTATATTTCCCACAGAATCTGTTTGCGCGAGCTCTATCAGGCTGGTGGAGCTCTGTTCTCTCCCCCTGCAGCGCTAGTCCGCCGGAAGCCCCGCCTCTCGGTCTGGAGGGGGAGGGAGGGGGCGTGGTCGTGGGAGTCCCGCAGGGATTCGCCATGGCAACCCCGATCAAAGACGAGAGAGAGGGAGTTGCCAGCAGGCTCGAGCCGTTGTCATGGGTACTCGCCTGCCGTGGGCCGAGAGATATCTCTCACACACACACACGCACGCTCGCGCGCACGCACGCACGCTCGCGCGCCGCTTGTTTACTGTGGCGCAAACGGCTGGTTTCAGCAAAACACTTATAAGGCCTTCCTTATGTTTTTCATATATTTTCTATTTACAATTTAATATAGTTTGTTAGTCTTTTTGTAAGGTAAACTACGGGAAAGGGAAAGTTCCCGTTGGTTAACAAGAGAAATGTGTGACAGGCTTTTTCGGGTCAACTCGTTGTCGTTAGATCATTAACGTGAGGCAAACTTTTTGTAGAGAACCGTGTGGTTCTTTTGTGTTCATGCAAAAAAAGCTGAAAAACATCCGGCCACTAGATGGCGATGATGAAACGCATTTCAACACGTGAATGGAAAAAAAAAAATGGATCTTTATTGTTTTTATACATACAGCGTTAGGTTTTCTGGGACCCCAAACAACGAGCAGGTCTAACGAAGCCTGACGGTTAAAATCACTTCACTTTTCTAAGTAGTGTTTACTTTTCTAGTAGCTTTCTGGCCTATTATTTCCGTTCTTACAACTCAAAACTACCCCTGAAGTGGTGAAAACCACCGCAGGCATTCATAACCCTCAGGTTGCTGTAATGCTGACCTTTGTTGATGGATCGTTGAGGATCACTACCTCACCAGCGACCCCGCTATACCTCTGATTATGATTTTTAGCTAACACCGTGGCTCATCTTTACGCTTAGCCTTTTTCTTTCAAGAGCTCTTTGGTGTGTACTTTTCCCTTTTCCGCTTCTGTTACAGGCAAAGCATTGGACAAGAGGAATTACTCGCAGCATCCATCCTCGCCTTCTCTTATTATTCAATACTCTTAACGTGCTTTCTTCTTCACCATACACATGAGCTAACCCATGATGTACACTTTTTGTTTTATGATATTATTTGGTATGCATGTTCCTTTTGGTCTCATGTGAGGAGCATGAAATTCACCAGTCCAATGATAATGATAACTGGATCATGAGCTCTGATTACTGTCGGTGTGGAGTTTGGCTTGTTCTCTCTGTGACTGTGTGGGTTGCCTCCAGGTACTGTGTGTTTTCTGGTTGGTGGATTGGATCGGCTACTCTAAATTCTCCTTAGATATGAGTGAGTGATACCCTGCGGTGGACTGGTGTCCCGACTGGTGTCCCGTCCATTATGTAGGTCCGCCTTGCACACTGCGTTCCTGCTATAGGCCACGGATCCACAGTGACCCTGACCAGAGTAAAGCGGTGACTAAAGATGACATGTAATTATTATTATTGTAAGTAGAAGTTGTAGGAGACAGGGGTGTCAGACAAGAGCCCAGTCCTGGAGGACTACAGCACCATAGCAGGCCTCATTTAACACCCGAGTCAACGATCTGATTACAAATGTGTCATTCCCCAGTGCACATTATAAAACCCATGTACACAAGGATGTTGTCACAATTTACATTTGGTTATAGCGAGCAAGTTAATGATAACTTAATAATGATTATGGCGAGACGCAACAGGTAGGAATGATGATTTTTCTGATTTTTGGATAAATTGCATCTATAATGTCTTCTCTTACAATGTAGTGATAAAAAATGTAAAAACTCAACAGAAATATGTTTATTTCACTGTTAAAGAGACCACTGCATTATCTGAAACTTAACAACTTTAAATAAAGCTTAGCTCCGGCCCATTTGGCACAATCACGTCACGTCACATATCCCTAAAATGCCTGTTTCCTGATGTATTTGTAAATGTATGTGTCATTGTGACACATATGTAAATTTCCTTTATAAACCTTATAAGTCACACTTACTGGACTGGAAACACATGAAATCACATTACATTTTTAAAACCATTTTTCTCAAAATCACTTTTTTTCTTATAATCAGAACCAAAAATCCCAGTTTCTAGATCACTTGCATTCATGAAATGTTCATTCTAACGCCTATTTAGAAGGAGATTACAGAGGAGTTTCTCAAAATGTTGATCATTGTAGGATTTATGTTAGATTTCGTACTAGAAAATGACAAAAAAACAATAAATTAATAACATCGCAGGTGTTTTCTTGATTAAACAATAAAAAAACATTTATTCCAACAAACTGTTGTGTAAAAGTCTTAACAGTGTAAAGCGTCTTCACAGTGAAATAAACATTTTAATTCCAACATCATCCGAAGACTAGGTTTTTTGGTTTCATTAGATGTGCATGCATATTTAATTAGATAAAGCCTTATTTGCATAAATAAATGTCAATTTCTGAAATACTTCAAATACAAAAAATACACTGGAAGAATGTCATAGCTGTTGTTTTAAAAAATTCGATAGACTGGACTTTGGTCTGGTCGTTGCTCACTAGGTTAAGGATAGATGGTTGACATGGGCACACAGGAGCACACCCATTCTGTAATGCCTCTAAATCTGAGTGCAGCTTCATCACTTCTCTTCAACTAATCTTTCGAAGTGTCACAAATGTCATCCTCCCAGCCACCACCGGCCCGTGACGCCCCAGCACCTCTCTGACTGGCAGAGTGATGCTAACACGCTAACACGAGCAGCCATCCACAGTTCACGCTACATTTAACCGTAGAGAGGGGAGGTGCACCCAGGCAAACTAATCGCATCTCTCAATCACTAGGCAGGATACGCCTACTGCATGTGTGTGTGTGTTGGAAAGGATGACACTTTTAGTCATCACGCTAAGCTGATATTATTGAGTAACTATGGAGAGGTCAGATAATCGTGTGCATATGTCAAGAGAGGAGAGAGATGGCCTGTAACTGTAGCTGAACACACATGAGCTCTCCAGCAGGCATTTGCGTGGAATATGATCAGAATCTGAATCAGATGAATCAGAATCAGAAGAATCAGAATCAGAATGTTTTATTGCCAGGTACGTTACACATACAAGGAATTTGTCTTGGTGAGTGCACATGTGACATACTAAACAGCCAACACTGGACAATTTGCAAGCATGTAAGAGGTACAAGGGTCGTGGGTTCAAGCCTCAGCTCCACCAAGCTGCCACTGTTGGGCCCTTGAGCAAGGCCCTTAACCCTCCCTGCTC
>JAOUQW010000026.1:7299643-7316779 GCA_028565825.1 Olivaichthys viedmensis | reverse complement strand
CTACCCCACAGCAGTTAACATCTAAATGACCAATGAAAAGCCGACACATCACACCGTGAATTTCGGATTTATTGTGTACGATTAATGATGTGAAAAAGTGTTTTTTTGTGTTCCTGAAAAATTGGAATTTTGGAGATACATGGTTTTCATTGGACAGCGACGATATGTTATATATGCTATAATCACAATATTGTAATCTGTCCATATGGTGCAGCCCTAATCTCTTGCTATTGTTTACGTTGTGGATCTGCATTTCAGGTTTTGAACATGTTGCACACAGTAACACACAGTTAATTCCTGTCCTGTTGTCCATCTTTGAATCAATGAACTACGGGAAAAACGGATTTCCTCCGGAGCATGCTTCTTTTTGCCTGACATTCAGCGACTTGTTTACAGAATGTGTTTTATTGTCACACAAGTCTGCGCTCTCCTTTTCTTTGATTATGTAGACGTTCTCCAGAGCTCTGTACAGCAGCCAAGTGGGAAGGGATGAGTAGATTCACAGCGTTATCAAGGGGGAAATATGCTGTGCTATAAATGTCACGCTACTCTGTTAATGTTTGTGTAAAGGTAATTTACATATTGTATGAGTATCGATAATAATATCTACGACTGCCCCAGGCTTTTCCACTCAAAGAGTACATTCCTTCTTGAAATGTTGTTATGTGGAGAGGGGTATTATGCATTATAATGTGCCCACCTCTTCCTTTTTATTTGATAGTCCAGTGATTCTGAAATGTTTATCTAGTAAACCAGTCCTACATCGAAGGCAGTGTCTGTTCTGCTCTGTAGCCTTTGGCTTTTGTTCTTCAGGGGAGTCTCTCTCCCTCTTTCCTGCCTTTTCTCCCTTCTCAAGGCTTCACTGAGTAGAGCTTAAAGGTCTGGCAGAATCTCAGGAGTATTAATTTTGGAGAGTTCTGCATCCACCTTGGTCTTATTTACAGCATCCGGATCTCCTCCCTCAACACTGGCTGTCTTTCATCTTGGTTTCCATGGAATCTGCTATCATTATTCCAAACTATACGCCATCCTCTCACACATGAAATGCCCCCTCCTGTGAACACTCTTCCCTCTGGTTCCGGTACATTTATTTTTGCCCTATATATTTTTCCTCATGTCTCGGGTATCTTGTAGATTCTTACAGAAAGATGGAACACGCGCCTTTGAAATGTTATTAAAAGACATGGCTCAATGTGCAGATCAGGTCAACACAACATGCATATAAACTCAGTAACCATGTCTGGAAGGAGATGAGATCTTCATAAGCTTATTGTGAGTTATTCAAGAATAATTTCGGAACATGTTTAATTCGTATAATTAGAAAATGAAGTATCATTTATAAAGATTCACAAAAGAGAATGATGGAGCTTTGATTCCCCTGTGTTCAGTATCTGCGGGTGTTGGTGAATGACTGCAGATTTAAGGAGCCTTTGGTCTGTATGTCATAGCCCAGCATTTAAGGAAAAGAAGCATTTAAATCTCAGTAGCTCTGCGTGACGCTGCGTTATTTGAATTGTTCCCTATTTCTCTACACTCTTATTTATTGTGTGCCTCAAGCGTAGTTTTTAGTGAAATAGTAAAAAGCTCGAGTTTGCTTTCAATTTATTTTACGATGCCGCCGCATTTACTCTCTAAATGGACTGAAAAAATTTCAGCAAGCAAAAAGAAGTTCCTGAAAGAGTTTTGACCTGACAAAGAGAGTGATGCTTTTCTTGACCTACCAGTAAACTGTGCATCTCTCAAACCTCAACAGCCAAACTGACCACACTGATTGTATTGTTTGACAAAAGTCCTAATAGTGAGGTCTCCTTATGGTTAACTGTAGTTTTAGTTTCTTTAGTATAAATGAAATATGATACTGGGTATTTTTATTGGAGGTGATATTAGCCCAAAACACTGGATTCTTTGGGATTGGATTTGACATATTTTCTGATCTGATCCACTGACGCATTTTATTGTTGAACTGACAACACTAATGATCTCAAAGCATGTTGTCATCATGCCTGTGACGTTTCGCACAAGTTGGCAACAAAAGCTTGCAGTCGGCTCAGTTACTAAGAGGCTGTCAGTATCAGATCAGCATCCGATATTGACCGGCACTCGAATGTCTGTTATCACCATCATATTAAAAACGGAGTACATCCCTGCTATGAATTCATGTTTGTGTTTATTATATCTCTTCCTCCATCTCTCCCCTCCAGGCTAGCCTTGTATGTTTATGAATATCTGCTTCATGTTGGAGCTCAGAAAACAGCACAGACCTTCCTCTCAGAGGTAGGTAGCCTAAAAAGCAGCACAACAGCATATTTTAAAGAGTGTTTTTACGCAATGCAGTACTTTCCAACACAATTGCTATATCTAGCTAAGGTCCATAGAGTGAGCCTAGACCCTTCCCTGTGTGTTAGCTGTGGGACATTCTGGTTTTGTCCTCGCTCCAGGCTAACTGAGTTACTCTGGGCACAGATGAGCTGAGAGACACACACACACTGTTGCTCGTGTTCATGTTCACACTTTGACAAGGACAAGTGTGAGCATCCACCATGCTGCTTTTAGTGTCAGACATTGATTATATATTATATGGCTGGTTGCCAGCTATGTCAGCTTTTGATGGTTCAGATTATTGATTGGGTCTAATTGAAAGCTCTGTAAGCACAGTCACCCCAGACCACTCATCCTGGAATATAATCAGCATAATCCTTTTGAGGGATCTGCAACAAAAGCTACTCTGCTTAAAAAACCTTCTTCTCTCAAAACATTTGTGATCATGAATGTCCTATATTACTAGCGTTCAGTCCAGTTCTCCAGAAATAATCTGCTATTAGTGATGTAGACATCATCTGTTAAAAAGACATAGTAAATGCGTATAGCTAAATAAGTTGTGTTTCAGGCAAACTGATGCTCCAGCAGTCTTCATATGATCTAACTGGTCTCCGACACAGTAACTGGAGGGGAAGAAACATACATGTATATTTTTACACTGTGAGCATATATAGAGTAAACAGACACATTGTATAGAGGCATGCTAAAATCAAAAAGAAAACAAGCCTGGCAAAGTAAAACAGGAAAACAAGATCACTTCACAAATACAGACACCTCTGAGACACCCAAAGCATATTGTTACTTGGACCTGAACAAGACAGTCCTAAGACATTCCCTCCTATTGTGTACAGCTTCCTTTGCGACTCCCATCTTTTGCCACCCTGGCCATGCAGCCAGCCTACGCAGCTCTCAAGCCCAAAATAACCCTTCTATATCTCTGTAACCGTGACACAGACTCACACAAACAAGCACATTAGATAACAGGGGCACTCCACACACCCACGTTGTTTATGGCAGCGGTTGGATCATTGTGTGGCGAAAAAACATGCCCACTTCATCCAGTCAGCTCACCCTGGATGTGTGTGGTGCTGGACATTGTCTTGTCGTCCACTACGAATTTTAAAAAAATGCAAAAACTGTGCAAGCGGTAAACAAATATTTGGTGATTCCACAATAGTTGTTAAAATAATACAATATACAAGCCTTCTTAACTGAAATCAAATTTAACAGTGAGATTAATTTACCCCAACTATAAGTATGCAGCATTGTCTATAGTCTGAAAAGGCTGATGGTAATATAACCAAAAATTAGATTAAAGTTCCAGTCTGTAATGTCTTTCTAGACCTCTAATAATCATATAATTTCAAAGATACATGTGATTCATATTATTGCTATGCAATAGATCGAGCTAGTTTCTTTTGAAAAAAATGTTTACATTTTTCTGGTCCAAAAATGAGCCCGCCTCCAGCCAGAACACATCTGCTCAGGTCTGCCCATTTTCTGTAAAAGGAGCAACTCACAAGACACACGTAGTTTTAACAGATGGGGTGGAGTCAGATGGGGGGAAAGGGAAGGTTCGTCAGTGTTTTCATTACAATTGCGATTTGCCTCTAAAAATTCCAAACTGCTCCTTTAATATAAATGATTTCAGGTTAAGAATTGTTTCATAATTAGTCAATAAACCATTAGTTTTCAATGCAAACCAAGAGCAAAATGGGGTTTAATTGTGATAGTATGCACACTAGATAGCACAACTTCAAGACTAGTTTGATGGGTTTGTAGATAGCAGGTAGTTCAACACTTATTTCAACAATCTGTATGTGTGTTAAAGATATGACTCAGCTGTAATGCTGTAATGGGATCGTAATTACTCATCCTAGTGTTTTCTGTCTGACCCTGGCAGATCCGATGGGAGAAAAACATCACGCTGGGCGAGCCGCCTGGGTTCCTCCACTCCTGGTGGTGGTAAGCTGCTCACATCCAGCATAACGAACCTCCATAAATGCCTGACAAAGCTTGAGTTGGTAATTAATGCAAAGGTTACTTTCGTTTGCAGTGTTTTCTGGGATCTCTACTGTGCTGCCCCAGAGAGGAGAGAAACGTGTGAACATTCAAGTGAGGCCAAAGCTTTCCATGACTATGTGAGTGAGTTGCTGTGCTATACATATTTATGGTGAGCTTGGTAACAGAACTGTTGTACTAATAATTGGTTAGCTTTGTAGAATTTGCTGCAAGGAAGAAAAATAAGGACATTTTGCATGTGTTATTTTTGCTGGTGTGTGTCATATCTTTTAACTAGCTGGAATGTGGTTGCTGAGAATTGAAGCAGCTGCAGCTGTGAGAGAGAGGGAGAGAGACAGAGGGAGAGGGAGAGAGACAAAGGGAGAGGGAGAGAGACAGAGGGAGAGAGAAGGAGAGAGACATAGAGAGGGAGAGACACGCTTGGAAGGGATGATGAATTGATTATGAAGGGACACAAGTGATGATGTCATACTCGGTGGTCAACACCTTTATGAAGAGAAGAGAGAAAGAGACAGACAATAAAGAATAAAGAGCTCTTATACCACAGCGCTGTTGAATTCTCGATTCTGATTGGTCAGAAGGTGTTGATTAATTTTCTATAACTGCAGCTCTGACAGTAGTGCCGGCTGCAAGGCAAATCACAGGTTTATATTAATGCGCTCATTCTAATACATTATCATTTCTATAGTAACAACTCATTCACAGGGACCTGTATGGCGGATGCTCACATAATAAACAGATTTTAAAAAGTGTTGTTATTTAACAAAGAAGAAGGTTTATTGAACATTTATGGAATGAGATTCCGGTGTCAGCGCTTTGTAGCAGTCAGAGGCAGAGCAGTTTGCATTTTGCGGCTTATCAGTAACATGAAATGCTGCATTTTTTGTCTTATTAACTTAAGGAGAGAGAGAAAAAAGTGAGAGGCTGGTGAGGGAACGTGTTTATAACTGTTATAACGTAAGTGAGAACAGGAACTAACTTGTTTCGCGGACGTTCCACAACAATAAATTTGAACGGATAAATAGTACGACGTGTCATTCTTTAATAAATAGAAATGTGTAATCGTTGGCAAATGGCTGTGGTATAAACGGAATAAAACACTTAGGGGCGTGCCGTTATTGGAAAATAATCAATTATGGGATGGTAACAGCCCCCCCACATCACTCCACCCCGCTGTTGATTATTTTCCTGCACGCACCGTCGTATTTTAGTCCTTGCATATTAGCTGAAACAAAATTACTGACAAAAAGCCTTGTTGAAGCCACACTGATTTTAATTTCAAGTGATTCTTGAAAATCTGATGAAATAAAATAATATGAAATTAACGACAAAATATCCACAAAAAAATTAAAATCCAAGTTATAACATGATAACAAAAATGTTATCAACACACTAAAATGGTAGCCCATAAATATGCACAGTTTTCTGGTGCCAAAGCTACTGGTACTTTGTGCAGTGGAAAAAGCACTCATACCGGACTGAGATTGTGCTGCTTTCAGAAGTCATTGTCAAATTCATTACGGCTGAAATCAAACTTGCAGTAAAAATTCTGTCAGGCAGAGTAATAACAGCATATTAGGTTATATGAAGTTATATTTTGTATGTACAAACAAAGGTGCTATGAAGACTTTAAATCATTTTCGTGGCAGTATTGGGATTAAAAGGTCTCTCAACATCTTGATTTCTATAATTTATTATTTTCAGCAATAACGTATCATATACACACACCTCTTCAAGCACGATAAAGATCTTGTTCTCTCTCTAAACGAACGCGCAGTCCGGCTTCATAAACACAACCTATTTTTATACACAATCCATTAGTGCGTTTCAAGAAAGGTCTATTAGACAACTTAATAGCTTTTTGGCTGTATATGGCTGTTCCATCAAAGAGTCAGTTACTGTCATGTTTTGAAGATACTTAGCGGCAGTGGGTCTCCTGATATTTATGTTCCTGTACTGTAGTTTGGAAATTTGTTGTAGTAAGCATTACTAAGAAGAAATGCTTATCTTAAACCACCAATCACGTTGTTTTTTTTAATCAAAATTTCATGTCAACCTGTTCAGTTTTCAGGTGATATAAATGTGCTTCCTTAAGAGAGTTAGGCGGTAATGACAGACACTAGCAGTGTAATGGTGTGCAAAAAAAATTATTGTTGCTCTTGTGTTTTGTATATTTTGTGCCTATCATGTTACGTGTTAGCAATCTACCAGAGCCTACACTAGCCACACCTTTCATCCGTATTCACTAGACTGTGTATCTTTGTAGGATTTCTGCTGATACAATTTTGTTCAGCCCAAAAACCAGTGTTGCCCATCTACTCGTTTTTCTTTTGTTCACACAGACAGGAGCAAGAGGAGAAGCATGCCAGCATGAAATAGCTTGTAATATTTTATAATTTAATATACGTATTTAGTTTTCATGGCCTGTCCATATTTGGTGCCATATAATAAACTTGTATATGGGCATTCATGTGGAAACCACGAGATCCGCAGGTGTGTTGAAATTGCATTTGCCTGTGAAAACTGGTGTCCCTTTTCCTGATGTCCCTCAGCTTGCATTTCTTTCCTTCCTCACATTTTCCACCAAGTTTCCAAAGTTCATTGGCAAAGAAGGAGCAAGAGTTCATCTCTCTCTCTCTCTCTCTCTCTCTCTCTCTCTGTTTGTTTTTAAATGACATCTTGTTTTTTAAATTTCCCAATAGCTCACACAGGAAGTTGGTTAATGGCATGGCTGGGGATGGATGGATGGATGGAAGTAATGAGGAAGGAAGAGCGTGAAAAAGGGTGTTGGCATCTGTATATTTCCTGTCATTATGTTATGTTAGAACTGTTTACCGTTTAGCTTTAAGTAAACTCCCAGAACCCGTCGGCTGGTCCAGATTTGCATTCCTCACTCTTGTAACTACATACCTTTTCTTTAGTTTTGCGGTAGTAACTGAGTCATTCATAACATGCTTTACGGTGAATAACTGAATAATAACCTGGGACTTTAAATGGTTGAGGTGCTTTGGAGGAATGTAATTCTTTGTGACTGGAGTATTATATAAGTTGTTTTGGGTTTTTTTGTACAGACTGCCATCACCTTGACTCACCTCAAATGTTTTCCCTGCTTTGCCACTGAGACGGTCCCAAAATCATTCCACCGCTGTCTGAGATTGCTCTCATTTCCAGACATTGTGAAACTCGGGATGATTGGAATCAACCATCTGTCTAGAGACTGTGTAAACAATGTTATTACGAAACAGAAGAATGGGACCATGTTTAACAAAAACTGAAGATGTTAATGTCTCTGTTCAGCAGCACACAGACATTTTCCTCTCCGTGTCTTTGCCCGAATGCTTGTTCCACAGGGAGGGATTGTCTAGACGAGGCCACTTGTCATTCTTGCCACGTTTCCCTAATAATTAGAGAGATGGAATCCTTCTTAACACACACACACACACACACACACAAGGATACACACTGCATACTGAAACAACACATCTAGTCAATATGGAAATAGATGAGAAGAAAGGCTGGCTAATCAACAGACAAAGCTGAAGTATGCTGGAGAATACGTGTAAAGTTGTACATAGAAAATGCTTTAAAAAGTCAAATTCAAACCTCGGTGCAGAGTGTCTGCTTGTAGTGTATGCTGTAGTTATGTCTGCTGTATGCTGTAATCCTTTAGTTTGAGTAAGTGCAGACATTTTGAAGCTTTTAGGTTACATCAGTCTTGTAATTCTTGAACACAAACTTCAAACTCCTACAGCGCAGCCTATCTTCTTGAAATGATTTAAATTAGAACTGTCTGTATACTGCCACATGCAAACCTGGAACAGATGGTATGACCTTCCCCATTGTCCTTAGCCTGCGGTCAGATGTTGCAGCTGTGATGTCTGTTGGGATGAATTGTTGTCTCCCGGCTTCCCTCACTCTCGTGTTTCTGAATAATAACTCACTACTGAAACTCTGTCTCACACCCCACAGTTCTCTGGGCCGTGCTTACAGTGGTGAAAAAGACTGCCGCACAGTCGGCCGATCTACCACTGTTTACTTGTGGATCTAAACTTGTTTACTTGTGGAGCTGGAACTGTCAGCTGCTGTTGTTCATGAGAGATCATCAGCTCAGTCATTAGGAGAGTTTGATCTAATATAGTCCCTGATTTTAGAAATAATGACTGAGATCATTTCAAACAGGGTAAAAGTTAAATACCTGAACATGAAGGAAATAACCCAAACAAGAGTAAAGATGAGGGCGCAATCAAGTCATGTCTAAATGACTGTAATTACGAGTTTTCGACTTTTTACAAGTTTCTGCGAGTTTAAGAGAAACGCAGACTACAGTTTTGTGATTGATTCGTGATGTTGTAATTACCAGTTGACAGTGGTGACATCACGTTATAAACAAACATAACCGAAAAAATTGCAATCCCTTCTACAGTTAAAGGAAGTTAGGAGGTAGGCGCTACATATACAGTATATAATCAAATAAATTGTATCTTTTTTTCATAATAAATCAATAAATAAATGCATTAAAAAATTTTAGGATAGTGTGGTGTAGCTTGTAGAATTTCGCTTTCTATCTTAAAGAGACTAAAATATGGTTTAGCTAACTGCCAGCTATCGTAGGTGTCAAAATATCTATTTTGGCGTTGTGTGCATTGCCATAGAAATGATTAATTACAGACTCTCTGGAGATAAACAGCTCCGAGTAGAATCTCTGAGTTGCCTTCTCGAAATTACTGTAATGACCTACGTCTGATGTCTCCTGTTTTATATTCATGTAATGGCCTGCTTTACTGGCATTGACACGTCTTTGTTCTCGTGTTGAGGGACAACAGCAACAGACTGCGGTTGCAAACGAAACATCTGGAATTAACGCTAACCTTTCGCTAGCTCTCAAGCATGAACTAATGAGGTAGAGACAGACAGCAAGCCACAAAACTACAATGAAAGACAGTTTTCCAAGTATTTGTGATTCCTTAAATTGGGAGTACTATGTAAGGGATGATCTGTGGTTCCTACACTGTCATGTTGACATGCATACTGTCTAATTAAAGCTGAGAGTCTAATCCCACTTTCATTTGGCCAGGGCAACAAAAAATGTCACTGTCCAGTTACTTATGGACTGCACTGCATGCCAAGTGTATGCAAAGTATTATGAAAATTTGGGTCGGTTGGTCTCAAGATGCAAGGTGTTATAAGATGTATTACCATAAGACTATGATTTTCAGCAATAAATACAATAAATATAGACGCGCAACAGTGCAGAGGAAGCCGAGCTATACTGAGCAAGTAACTATTGCACACAGGCAGGAGTGACTGGGAGAAAGCAGGCTAGCGTCTATTCCATTTAAAGCGAGCAGAAAGCTAAAACCTGCACGTGACACTGTTTATTATTCAATGCACAAAATGAGTTTGCCAGACGGTACGAGCCTTTCTCGACCTGCGTTTCCATTGTTTCTGATTTCCTCTTGGTGTTTTCAGTGCTGTAAAGTATACGTACTGTATGTAGGTGTTTACTGGATGTGGACCTTTAACTCCTTCGGCAGGTCCAGGCTCACATTCCTCACTCTTGTAACTACATACCTTTTTCTAATAGTTTTACTGTAGTTACTGAATAAGTGATGGTACTTACTGAATAATATGCTTTAAGATGAATAACTGAATAATAGGCTGGGAGTTATTAGTAGGCTTCTTGTTGATGACTGTTTTTTTGTGGAGAATGACAGGTGATATAGTTTGTTTTATGTGTGCGTTTTCTTTTTTATTTATGTGTGTGCATGCCTACCTTCCAGAGCGCAGCAGCAGTGCCCAGCCCTGCCAGTGGGAATCTCCCTCCTGGAGAGGGAATGCCTTTACCCCCTGGATTTTTCCAGGTACACACACACACACATGCTGACACATGTATGCATATACTGTACATCAGTACCTAAACAGGAAAACATACTTTTAGAAGCACCGAATCCACCTTTACTTCCTTTCTGAAAACCCTTGAGGTTAAAAAGAGGAAACAACACCTCATATTTCCTGACACAATTCGAGAGGAAGTTTGTGGGATTTACCTACACAACACTGTCAGTAAATCTTATTATATATTTTTCCTTCCCAGAAACTGGTATTACAGTGTAATTGTGTGATATCAGGAATTCATGTGGTACGAAGGGAGTCTGTGTGTTTGTACTTGTTTAGCTATTTTTTCCTTTGTAAAAGCTTGCTCCCCTGTGTACTTGCCAATAATAATACTCTGGAGTTCATCAGTGAGGAATGTACTGACATCCACTCAAAGAGAAGCAGAGAATAAAGAGATTGATTTAGTGTCAGCAGCTGAACTCTGAGCTGCTCTTCTTCCCCACTAATGTCAAGTGATGTTCCTCATTTACATTCTTCTACTCAGCTTCCAGAAAAGCTTTACCATCAGTCCATTTCAACATTTATCATCAATAAAACCCTATTCATCCTGTAATCAAACATCCAAAGGAACTATTTAGATGTTGGCATTTATATATGTACTGTGTACAGCCATGAAGATTAAAAGGGTAGAATAGATTTTCCAATTATCAGTTGCTCTGAAATATAGACTCATATGTAGTGAAAATCAACATTGCGTTTCTACAAGATAGAAATTGGGTATTTATTCAAATATAAAATAAAAATTTAGTGAAGATAAAGTTAGATATTATTGCTTAGGAGTCAGCAGAGCCTGACAGTTACAACTTGTTACGTATAGGGGCCAATTTTCTCAGAGATATCAAGCCATTCATTTGCCCATAAAAGTCCAGTCTAAAATCAGCATGAAACCAGCACCCACTGGCCATTCTTTTCCTTTGGTGCATTAATAATAATAATAATAATAATAATCATCATCATCATCATCATCATTTATATAGCATTCATTTTGAGTTCAAAATCTCGAAGTGCTTTACATATAAAAGATTAAAAGGTTACTTTTATTTATGTATCATAATATCATAAAGCCATACCATAAGTGGTCTAAGCCGTACCATAAGTGCATTTAAGGGTTTGCAGTTATGTGGACAAATAGGTGGTTTGTGAAAAGCTGATGCTTGTTGCTGAAAGTAGGTCTTGCATTGCCCCCTGGTGGTGCCAGTCAGAGCAGGTCATTAGTTATTAGTCTTCTCTGTCTGTTGTGACTGTGAAAATAAATTAAAAAGCATTATTGAGCCAGGGGACAAAAAAATGCTCTAAACGTGTTTCTGAGCTGCTGTGAGTCTCCCTGGAAATCCTGTAATAGTAATTCACAGTAATTCATCCGGGGCGTCTGCTCACCCTTGGTGTGTAACAGTATATTTATTGTTCTGTGTTTTGGCTAGCGTGCCAACACTATCCGGCTAGTGCCTCACGCTATTGACAGGCTGGAGAACAAAATCCACAGATTAGATAACAAAATACACGGAGAACACAGATCAGGTAATAAAAATACACACATTGGAAGCGACCAGACATGATAGTTTTGTTCTGTACACCCTGTCTGATGCAGATAGACACAAGCCAGCCAACATAGCATCGTGCTGTGAGATTACAGCGGAGCAGTCGGGAGGCTTTGCTTTTTCATCAGGTGCTCAGTAACTGTGACAGTCACATTGATGTGCACAATATGGTTACTTTATTCTCCTAATGCTTCTATAATACTGCCGCACCGACAAACCCCATACTACTGTACTAAATACTTTTTCAGTACACCATTGGTGTCATTACTATTTAAGCATACTACTTGGTGTGCATTATGATCTGAATGTGTATTGACTTGGCACTCGCAGCCGTGAGATTATTCCATGGAGAAGAGTGCAGCACAACCCAAGTTACAAAATGTTCTTCCGCAGCTCGCAATTGCGTTTTTCAACCAGAGAGGGCGGAATTCCAAATTCTTACAGCACAAGTAGTGCAAGGCCAAAATAATGCAAGTAATATTGGCCAATTACAGTTACCCGTATGAGATGATGCTGACTGGTTTCGAGTATATCTCATTCAGTATTAGCTACGTTAACATTTGTGAGTGCAGTATGCCATCAGTCTTGTTTCAGTGGCCTATGTTCTTGCGTTTTTACAGCAGTTCATGTCCCCTCGTTGCCCTGGCGGCCCCAGAGCTCCTCTCAGAATGCCTGGTCAGGTACATTCTTACACTCCTGCTCACGTTTGTAAAATCCAGTTTCCATTTCATGCATTAAATATCTTGAAGTGATTGTGACATGCTAATTATCATTCAATTTGTTTTGTCCAGGCGATGGGCCCTGGCAACCAACCACTCTTGAGTGGGATAGATCCTATGAGACAGCCAGGTGAGATGCACTTCCCACTCTACTCAGTATGAAGCATTTAAATTTTTGTGCATTTATTGTTGCAGACTCAATACAATTCATGCATATAGCTGAGCAGTCAAGGGTCTTGCTCAAGGGCCTAACAGTGGTTCTCTGGCAGTCCTGGGATTTGAACACAATCTTTTGATCACTAGCTCAGAACCTTAAGCACTGAGTCACCACTGCCCACAGTTTATCCTCCTGAGCTTTTCATGTACTTAATGCCATATGTTTGAAGTATTTTCATTAAAAAGCCTATTCTTTCCCAGGCCATCTTCACATGAATGGGCCAATGCAGAGAATGATGCCTCCGAGAGGAATGGTTCCTATTGGACCACAGGTTTGTAACTGTAATCTTATCACACCTCATCCTCATACCAGCTCCAGCTGTGAGTGGGTGTAACTATGAGACTTAAATGTGTAACTCCTAACGAATGAATTGGCCATCCATTGATAATGACTTATTTGCAGAACTTTGCGGGTGGAATGAGGCCTCCCGTACATTCATTAATGGGACCAGGAATGCCTGGCATGTGAGTGTGCACAGAATATACACTTCCACCCTGATTTAGCCACAACAGTGCCCTTCATATCCTTATTGTACATCATCGTTTCATCTCCTTCTTACGCTATCTTGTGGGAGGCTAAAAGCTGAACTCGCTGTTTCTGTTCTGTTGTGACGTGTGTAGGGCTCTAGGTGGAGGGAGGACTTGGATAAATCCTCCAAACGCCAACTCAGTGAGTGCAGTAGAACCAAACCAAATGCCACTGCCAGTAAACCATCAAAATAAATGATTTTTTAACAACAGTTTATTCACTTTTTTTTTTTTTGCTGTTTCTCACTCCAGATTCCATACTCATCCTCATCTCCAGGAAGTTACACGGTAGGTGTTTTCTTGACAGGGAAGGTCTGTTCCACAAAAGAAAAGCCAGGCAGTTTGACTAAGCTGAGTGAAATGTATTCATAGGGTCCAGCAGGAGCAGGAGGAGGAGCACCAGGCACACCGGTCATGCCCAGTCCAGCAGGTAAAAACACTGATCCTGGATCAGGTCACCGTCTCAGGGAGCATCGTTAACACCAAATCCACTCTGTAAACCATCAATCTGAATGTTCACAGAGAGAGCAATTTCAATGGACACTCCAGAGGCAGACTGCTAACATGTTATAGTATACTATGTGTCGGGCTGTCAAAAACGAATTTCACTATTCGAATATTATTAGAATTTACATAATATTTACGCTTTCAAAGGCGAAAAAAACACATTTGAATGTTTAAGATCCCATGTTTTACTTTTAGTTGCCTAACACCAGTCTATAGAAACGCGTTTCCCAAACGTTTTTGGCCAAAATGACCCTGTCGCTTGCCGTAGGAATAGGGGCCCTTCAGTAGGGGTCAGTATAGATGTGCCACAAGCCGACCACCAGAGCTCTGCTTACCACGATTTTTCCAGATGTGGCTGCCAGAAGACCGAATGTTACAACTAGTAAATTAATTTATAAATGGGACGACATCATAACTCCCGAACACCTGAAAAGCCCCGAGTGGAAACTGTTTGGATTTGCTCGTATAAACGCTCATTTTCACCTCCCCCTGTGTTATGCAATACAAATGTGAATGTTTGCTCGTCTGATGGCAGTAAAAAATTCACGCTAATTTTAAACCTAATTAATATTCGAATGCATTCGAATACGAAATATTTTAAGTAACTGAAATTCGAATGCAATTTTTAAAGGTCTTTGACAGCCCTAATATGTAATCCTGCTTTTGTGGTCTGTCTTCGGCTCATAACCGAGAAATAACTTGTAATCTGTTTGATTTCAGAGTCAACCAATTCCGGGGACATGTACAGTGTGATGAATTCAGTCCCTCTAAATGGAAACAGGCCGAACGTAAGACCCGTCTTGCTTAAAGTAGCCCTGCACTCAAAAACATGATTTTTAAAAGGTTTACTCCTCTTAGATGGCTGACTCTGATTACTGATTACATAGATTTATGTTTGGGTCTGTTAACACAGTGCTATATTCACATTTTTCCATTTAAAATGGACTTTGTCAGTACTTCCGTTGTTTTTTTAAACTGATACGCATGAGCTCAGTTTGTGATCTCACAAAATGGCCTCAATAGCTTTGAACCTATCATGTCCAATATGCAAATTATTAGAAGATGACATGGTACCTGGAAACTTTTAGCCACAGAACCTGCATGATAAGCTAGCTAGTTAGCAAGATAACCTAGCCTGATATAAGTGATGAGCAAAATCGTGATTGTTATGGTATAATTGGACAAGTTTGGCTACTGTTAAATAAATTGCTGATAATATCAATAAATTGCAAATCCAACACCGCTACCCCACAGTCTAGCTGTGACAAATGCGAGCTAGTTTTCTTGCAGTTAACTCAGTCGGCTAGCTATTAGGGATGGGAGGACATGAGGACATTTATGGATCTTGGCATTTTGTAAGGATGAAGGTGTGGAGATGTTCCTAGGCCATTTGTATTTGTACATAGATTATTTTTAATGGTTTAAAGTAACAGGTTCAGGGATTATGTCAATTTTTATGTAGAATATTTCTTCTACAGTGAGTTTCTCCTGAGGGCTTACAGTGGAAGTTAATGTGGCAGGGATAAAAGAAACACCTTTAGATCCAGAGTACAGAACATAGCCTTTAATATGATTGAATAGAATTGAATGCATGTGTGTGTATGTGTATGTAACTATCTTTTTTCATGGTCTTTTAGTTTCCTCTTGGTCCTTGTGCCGATGGTGCAATGGGAGGAGTAGCAGGAATAGAACCTCATCCTCTGAACGGCTCATTAGGTAGGACCAACATGACTGACATGTTACAGTAACTAAGAACCCTGCTAAGTAAACTTGCTTTGCACGTTCACTATTGTAATATGTGTCCCTGAAGGTTTCTGGGCTCACTTTGACCTTGATAAATAGTCTTCACTCTTTCTTTTTGTTTCAACAGCATCGGGTGACATTGACAGCCTCCCGAAGGTGACGGAAGCATCTTTACTTTCTTTAAGGACACTTGGTATGTCTGAAACTGTACCCTATTCACTACATAGTGAACTGATTTGGAAGTCTTGCCACTTTGCAGCCATGTCCGAAAGCATAGTGGAGAATATCCAGTGCACTCATGAAATCCCACAATGCACAGCTTATGGTAATAATGTACCCTAGAGGGTACAGGATACCGATAATGCACTTTAGCGTTTGTTGGGAATAGGGAGTAGGGTACCCTTTTGGACACAGGGTCTGATTCATGCCCATGTAAAGACGTGAAACTGACAATGTCATATTTGTGTTGTGATGAAGGGTCTGTGTTTGTACATTTCCCAGAGCTCTCCTGGGAACCTGAGTATGAACACTCAACCCAGCACGCCAAGAGGTGATGGAGAGATGGGAAGCAGCTTCCTCAACCCCTTTCAGAATGAGAATGTATGTCACCAACTTTGTCGTATTTCTGTCTTCAAGTGGTCTAAACCTTCAAAGAGTAAAATCAAGAGTTGATCTTTAGCGTGAGATCGTCTAGCTGAAAAAAGTTACGGTCAGGAGTGAAGTGTATGTGTGCTACAGTGATTGGATAAAGCCTACGGTAAGCAAATACATTGTAAATGTAAATAGTGATGACAGTAAAAAAATATGAGCTATCACACAATAACAATTGTCGCTGTCTGTGTGAAGATAAACAAGAACGTGCATGTATGTTAACACATTTATTTCATTAGCATGGACCATAGCAAAATCAATTGGCTAGATAATTCACCTCCATACATAACACACATGTGTCAGGCCTACAAAGTCATTTTTCTGCATTTCAGCTTTGAAAATTTGTCAGTAACTTTTCCCTGATGAATATTTTCTGTTAAATCTCTTTCGACAAAGATTAGGGTAAGATGTTTAAAAGTTAACTAGCATCTTGGTATGGCGATAGACTCTGAGCTTAATAGCTGACGACTGACCCTGCATCACACCCGCTCTCTTATTCTCCATTATCAATTTGATTATAAAAAGCCATTTCATTCAACCTGCAACACTTCTTCTTCATATGTTTGTGTCAAGTTAAATGCTAGCGATAGCCCTTTTGTTTTTCGTTATCAGGCTGTGATTATGATTTGAAAATGGGCTGCATGTTTTCATGGATCATTTAGCCCTCACAGAGTGGCAACGTTAGCTTCAAAGAGCAGATTGTCACGTCCACGCCGCCTCGCGCCCACTGTTTGTGTTTTGTGATTCCCTGTCTCGTCAAGTGATCGTCCCCACCTGCATGTCGTTTGTTCGTGATTAGTAAGTGTTTAAAAAGCCCTCTTGTTTCCGCCCAGTTTGTGCCTGATTGTTTGTTAGTTTGCTGTTACGTGTGTAGTTGATGGATATATACGTGTAAAATAAATGCATGCTTGTTTGCAAGGGCTTGCGCTTGTGTCCTGCCCCCACCTGCATATCGTTTGTTCGTGTTTAGTAAGTGTTTAAAAAGCCCTCTTGTTTCC
>JAOUQW010000026.1:7255422-7277997 GCA_028565825.1 Olivaichthys viedmensis | reverse complement strand
GCATAAAAATTAAATAAAAAATCTAAATTCAAATATTTAAGATCCAAACATTTATTATGTACTCTTAGCCTAAAACACACATTTCCAAAATTGTTTGCCTGAATGATCCCTGTAGAAAAATGGCTCTGAATAAATGCAAGTCATTTATGGCATACTTTATTTTCACTTTTTTAACTTGTGTATTCATTTTATAATTAGGTTAAAAAACCAATTTCCAGTAGGCATTATTAAAATCACGCTTTTTCTGTGGCTGAATCCCAAATAGCGCTCGACTGGATATGTAGTGCACTTTTAGAATGCCATTATGTTATATCCTATGTAGTGAATATAGTAAACAGGAAGCCACTTGGAATTCAGCTTAACTGTGTTGGACAGGGATCTCAGGTAGCGTAAATAAATGTAGGGTATAGCTAACAACCAGTGAAAAAAAAAGAACATTATTATGGTTAACTACATAACTCGCAAACATTCATGATAAAATCATGATATTGACTCCTTGTCATTGTCTATGCTTAAAAAAACACATTTTTATCATCCATGGTTGATGCAATACGAACATGTAGTGTAGCGCTACTGCTAATGTTATGTTAAGTAGTAAAAATAAATGTGCTATTACCTGTAGTTTGACTACACTTGGCTCGTGTTGCTTTAAATACTCCAGTCTGTCATTGTAGGCCCGCCTCACCAGGTATCCACGAATCCAAGCCTGTAGCTGTATGACGAGCGGCTCATTGGCCAACCAAAGCTGTTCTCGGTTGTATTCTGCTGTCACCCTACTTACAACCATCTAGGGTAGAAACATGATCCTGTTAGAAATGGACACCAGACGGGTCAATCAGTACTTCTCTTATTGTGACTTACCTGAATGTCCTCCTTTGTGAGCTGTGTGCTGTCATGGACAAAGTCTTCTGGTTCTACCCATGTCCCTTTTTTGGCTTCCAGGTTGTAGAAATAGTCATGTTTGTCCTTGATTCTGTGCTTCACCCAAAAACTACCACTATTCCCTGTGAAAGAGATGAGAGGACAGTTAAGAATAGCACAACAAAATAGCTGGAACCCACTCATTTATCCTTATTACTTTGGTTGATACACTCATTCCAAGAACATATTTAACCATTAAATGACTGCTAAAATATTCAAGCGCAAAGGGAGAGGAAAAAAGTCTAAATAATAGTGTCATACTCCTCAGGCGTTTCACTGAGAAAAGCCAAACCGTATATAAACTGAGCCTAAAATCAATAACTTTTATCTGCTAAACTTTTTAACATATACCCTAATATTAGGTCTCTAGACCACCTGCACAGAGTCACGTTACCTTGCTGTGTGTGTCGAGCCTGCAGCTGTGCTAGTTCAGTGTGGTAAACGTGCGCACATTCAGTCAGCACTCCCCTCAGTCCTACACAGGGGCTCTGCAGAGCAGCCAGAGTGTCCTCCTCATGTCCTGCTGCTATCGCTTGGTTGATGTCCGCCACTGCCTCGGCCGCTGGAATGAGACACAGTGTAGCCAGTATGTAGTGACAAGTTGTTAGAGACGAGTGCAGATTTACTGTAGAGTGCAGGAGACGTTATGTGCTTGAATAGCAGGAAAGGTTTCTATGTGAGATCGCAACAAGTGTAAGCCTTTTTACCAGTAAATTCCATAATGGTGGTGCTATTCTGACCTCGATTTAAATATTGTCTTTAAAAAACACACACACAGTATATTACACTGTACACATACACATTCCAACTTTATCAACATTGCAGCCACCAACATGTTCAGCTACAGTGTGAGGTACCGAGTTAATGTTTAGGTTCAATCGACATGTCGTCATACATTTGAGAGCATCCTCCTGGTCTTGATTGGCAGTGTGTATTGCCTCCTGGATCTGGTCCAGCCACAGGACTGCGGATTCATCTCCTGATCTCTGTATCCACAAAGTACACACTACTGAGTCAATATGAGCACTAACACACACACACACACACACACACACACATACACTCACACACACACACACACACACACACACAAACACTACTCAACAAAACAAAGAACCAGTACTGGTTACTTAAAGAACTTAAGCATGAGTGTGTATACAGTGATGAAAAGAATGCTGATGCACTTCAGCAGTTCTTGAAAATCTACAATTTTCCCTAAAACTCAGATGGGAAATACTTACAATATTGCCAAATTATAGTTTACTTCTATTACGGCATTTGCCGAGAGAAGGAAAATCATATTTTGCTCAGCGATGCTGTCTCAAACTGGAATCCATTGGTTAAAAACAGCCTATGGCCTTTTCACACACAAGTTCAATATTTTTCATGGAAAAAACACATGGTGAGATTTTAAAATGGACCGCTGCAACTCTGTGAACTCTTGCGCACCAAAACGTTCATATTGCATGATGGCTGACAGATTGCTTTTGTTGATTACAGAGCACAAAGAACTGTACGATAAACAAAACTGCTGAATTAAAAGAAATGATATGTAAAGAGATTGCTGATACATTGGGAAATTCCGACAGTGGGCTTCACCACTATTTACGATATTTAGCTACTTTGTGTTGCTCACTACGTAAGCTGTTAAAAGCGATGCTAGTGCCAAATTGCAGGTTTCACTCACTATTCCTAAAAAATAAATCCCTGACAGAGGTCACGGCCAACCCCGACAACCCTGACACTTTTCCGCCACGCCACCACCTCTTGTTACCTCTTGTTTCCACGTCGAATGTGAAACAGACATGCTACATTATTAAATAGGCCTATTGTTTTTTTATAAATAAATTGCCAAAAAAAAATAAAAATTAAAAAATCAAATAGGACAGACCAAGATATGGAAATCAGAATAGTTGGGATTATTATTGTGTACACAATCTACGGATGGTTTGTGATACCGGCATTTGCCTTTCCTAATTATTAAAGCATGAGCTAAGAAGCACATTATACATAAAGTATTATAAATAAAGGCATAATATCATACAAAAAACTGGTTGGTATTTTTCAAACTTTACAATGTTAGAATGCGTGGTATCAAAATATTGTACAGGGAACCAAAAAAGATGAATGACTAATCCTGTGACTAGACAGAAACTAACTAACAAAACAGGAGCAATAAACCATGAGAAGAATCAAAAATGTTTAAATCTGCATAATATGAAAATATTGTAAGAGGCATTATATGATTTATAAGAAGAAAAAGACGGTGCTAAATATATCTAATAGAAATCAGTTATCAGTAATCTCCACCCACAACGTCACAACAATTTCCTGACATGTGCAACAGAAAGACTGAGTAATTCTGTAGACACAGTCCTACAAGCCCTGACAGGAAACCAACCCTCAGCTGTCTATTACGAAGATTACAGAGAACTTCAACTTCAGCTGGACGTTCGGTTCTCGTTATGCCTTTGGGTTTGTTTTTTTTCTTTAAATGTGTGCTTAATTAAAACTGTGACCACCAAAAGAAATAGAACGTCAGATGGAAAACTAAGGGAATGCTAATAACTCAAGCGAAGACAAACATGTGGAGACTGCTTCTGGTATTCCTGTATACTTTTGTTCTTGCTGACTTGAGCCAAGTTCAAACCAGACGTAAGTAATCTAAATAAATGATAAATAGACAACATCTCGAATACAAAGGTCTAGTTAAAAACTGAGACCCTTGTAATTTCGTAGCTTTTTGTTGAGCACTGAAACAAGCCTTGAAATAACTGTAAATGAGATTGCTAGCCAAAATGTCAATTTTATATATATTCCTGATTTTCTTTCTTTTCCTTTTTTCTTCAATTGAACAGAAAACAGTACCACAGTACCAATGAGTGGGCTTGGTCCAAGAACGTTTCATGGGAAAAAAGCTACAAATCCAAATGCTCACAATTTAACCCTATATCCACCAGAGCTTAACATCTCCAACAATCATGCGACATACACAGCTGGCTTCCTCAGCACCAGGATCATTCCAGTAGCTTACGTGATTGCTATTGTTATAGGAATTCCTTCAAACACCCTGGTACTGGTATTTCTCAGCCGTAAGACCAGAAGCTTGTCTAGCGCCATCCTCTACTTGAGCCTAGCAGCTTCAGACCTTCTCCTCCTGGTCTCTCTTACTCTTAAAGTCCACTACCATCTGAACGGCAACAACTGGGTGTTCGGAGAACTCGCCTGCAAACTGGTGACGGCTTGTTTTTACGGTAACATGTACTGCTGTATACATGCCCACATGTGTGTTAGCATGTTGCGGTACTTGGCTGTGGTCCATCCGTTCCTGTACAGAGGACTCTCCAAGAGATCTTGTACAGCCTGGGCTTGCCTGACCGTGTGGGTGGTTTTCGCTATAGCCATGGCTCCAGAATTCTTCACTCATCAAAGCTACTACCTCCCCGAGGTTGGGATCATCACATGTCATGACATTCTGCCTTATGAAGAGAAACTATACAACTTATTGATTCCATATAGATTATGCCTCATTTGTCTCGGCTTCATATTTCCATTTGGGGTCATCACGTTTGCCTATGGATCCATTGCACACCAGCTAAGCAGGTCTAGCTTTGACTTTGCATACTACATCAAGGCAAGCACACTTGTGTTTGTGATCTTTTTGCTGTGTTTCACGCCAAGTAACACAATCCACTTAATACACTACGTTAGACTGTACACAAGCAAGCAAGATGACTTCTATAATTATTTCAGTGTGGCTGTGTGTGTGTGCTGCTTTCACAGCTGCCTGGACCCCTTCCTCTCTTACTTTATAACAAAGACAACAAACTCCAGGGTGGATTGTATCTTCCTTACAAGAACATCTCGGAGGACATCAGCCATTATCTAAACAAATAGAGTCCATGGAAGTGCAGTTTTTAGGTATAATCAAGCGTCAGCGGGGGGGTGATCTTGATCCAAAATAGCTGAACAATAGCAAAAGGATGTTGTTGTTAGACTGCAAGTTTGTCATTTTGGAAGAAAAAAAAGAAGAAAAAGTGACTGGTACTTAAACAGAGCTACTTGTTTATCAGACATTTTAGAAAAGCACTACTAAAATGGACAATCGCAGCTGGCTGGTTACCACCTGAGACATTACCACACCCGGTAACATGGAGATGCATTGAATGCTCTCTGGAAATACTTCAAGTTAATGGTGTGTAACTTCGCACTTAATCTCCCACCTCTCCTGAAACTGTCTTCCCTCTCCTTTTTTTGTTTTTTATGACACTTTTGTAGGTATACTGGTGACTACAGGCTATCATTTTTCATACGTTTGTGTGGGCTGAATGAAATGAGTCACTGGCCCGTATTCGGCCCGCAGCCCATGAGTTTGACACCTGTGTCCTCGGCCATGAATAGACAATACAGCTGAGCTTTTTTATTCTAACGGTGCACGTTTCCAGAATATGTCATGAGAGAAAAAAGAAGCAGACAGAATTAAAATGGAAGATAAAAACGCACCTGGTGCTGGGTTGCACCGGAGAAAAATGATTTCTCTAGCAACATCAAACATGTCAAAGTCATCAGGAAAGAGTGATTCGTTGGATAAATTAGGTGCCAGTATGTCAGTACCTTGCAGATAAGGTCTTTGGTGTGCAGCAGCAGATCGTGGTAGTGTTTGGCTGTGGCTGGATTAACGCCATGTAGTTTGGCTGTTGGGAGGATCAGAGCAGCAAGTGTCTTCTCAGGATCTCCAGAGTTCAGGGCCTCATTGATCTCTGCAATGGCAATGACTCCTGCAGATACATACATCATATGGTTGGAGGAATTAACAAAAATATAGCAGAGCACACACATTTCTGGACATGAAAATGCATAAATGTCCTGTTTAAGTGTGTAGTCAATACAACGGAACTACATGTATACTTACGGTGTAAAAAATAGATTTGTGAGTATAATATAATCCATAAGTAAATGTGTTGTGTACCAATTTCTTCTGTAAATAAATACCATTGTTCTATGAAAATACTTTGTATCCTCTTTCTCAAGTATTTGAAAGGCAAGCATGTCCGCAGTGAGCCCTTACTTTCATGTTCCTCATGAACCTGAAAGTTGACAGTGTCGATGCACTTCTGAACATCGTTCCAGGTGAGAAACTCCTGTCCCTGAGCTAGAGATTCTGCTCGAAGACTTATCAGTGTATCTGCATACCTGTTGGAAAATAAACCATGGAGCAAGTTCAGTATTCATTCACATTATGATAATGAGGCAACACGAAGTAGAATGCACCAAAAGAATGTATCGCGGCCCATATTTATCAAACTATTGTAGTAAGAGCGCCCATCTAGGATAAATGCAATTGTAGGGACAGGGCCAGGGACCTGATCTTAGATCAGCACTCTTACTTTGAAATGCTCGATAAATATGGCTGAAGGTTCTATTTGTCTCAGTAACTCATTCACGAAAAATGTGATTGACAGGCTCCAGTTTCATTATTACCTCTGCATATTGTCATGCTCGATGTTGCTGAAACCAAGTGGAGAGTCAGAAAGTTGCTCACTGACAGTCACAACGTCCTTAGTGTCGAGCAACTCGTTTAAGACGGCTACTGCTGACAGCATCTCGACAGCAACACACAGCTCCTCGTGGCTCAGACCTGCTTTATTCTGGGGCACAAGCCATTCCAATGACAGCCGTCAAAATCAAGCAACTCTTGGAAGAGAAACCCAAGAGTCTGTAAGAATTTCAGCTAGTCACGGCCATTTTGAGTGCTCCTCTATTGGAGTGCCAATTACTCAATAATTAAAATAAACCGTCTCACAATTGTATCATTTAGCGGCACGGACTTGATAACAGAAACGTAACATTTTTCTTTTTAGGCTAAGTGGCAGAAAACAAGTGAATAACTTTAATATTTGAATGCATTTGAATATTAATGAACCTGTACACTACAGCGGTACACCATGTGTTCGGATAAACCACGGACGGTGTTGCTTTCTTAAGCAAAGAAAATCACGTCATAATTTTATCATAAACATTTTATTTCATAATAGGAGCCCGAAGAGGAAGACAAGTGACAGTGCTACAGCATGGATCCACACACTAATGGCCTGTTTTTTTATTTTTAAAAATGTTTTCACGTCAGGCCAAAGAAGATCAATTTGGTAGTATTTATATTTTACTAAGCGATTATGTTACTATGTAACAAGTGCTCAATCGGTCGACTATTGATGCCTATCCCCAATTTGAGCATAAAAATTCAAACAGAGATGACCTTTGAGCTGTTCTGTAGGCTAAAGAGTTCAGACTGGTACAAGTTGGCAGAAGTGGGGTACACCAGGGGCAGCTGGGCCTCTGAGTTCATCAGCTCCTCTACTGTCTTCTCTGCAATACCCTGACGGATGGCAGCGTTGATCATAGCAACGGAGTCCTGCTCTGTGTCAATCAAAAGAGTCACATACATCAAGGCTGGATCATAGATTTACATTACTCAACTCTTATAGTAACATATCTGATGTGTTTTTTGTCTCATATAAGATGTAGCAAAAGTGCTAAAATGTAGCAACACTACATGCTTCTATAATACTCCCTGATCTGTTGTGCCATGTTCCTGTGTTATGCCTCATTACACACCGCCTCTTGTGAAACCAGACCAGTCCTTACTGGCCATTTTTGGACATTTAACTCAAAATATGTTTAGCATGCCATTACTGCATGAGGAATCTGAGTAATCTTTACTGCAGAAAATTCCTGTCTTGCCATAAGGCCTGTTCCAACAGAATTTGAGGTAAAGTCAAATGTAATGCATACTTCGTCTCTCTGCTTCAGCAAAGTCGTTGCAGGTGCTCACGACCCGCTGAATCTCGGCTCTCTCCAGCTGGGCTGCAGATCCAACTTCCTGCAGAGAATGAGCTGTTAGAGTTCATCAGAGTCACAGGTTATTTTCACAGTCACGTTTTTAATCGACGGCACAAATTAAATACTTCATTTATTTTTTTTGATTCATGCTACAGATACAAAACATGGACGAGCTTGTGACTGAAGAATGTGAGAATGGTGAGACAGCAAAGTTCTCATTTAACATCTTTACACACTAATCACTAATGGTTTGGCTGTAGAGTAGAGCTGTGCGTAAGACTGTTTCTTTTTTTATTCGGCACCCGCTCGCTCCCTCAGATACTCTGACCACTCCTGCTCCCACTTCTGCTCTGTTTGTACCCCCTGCAATATTTTATAATTAAAACAAACACAAGAAACAGACCAAACCGATATCAATTACACCATTTAGGCTCCTCGCTTAGGCTGTAAGAAGATAGAAGTGGTCAAACCGAACACGAATAAAATTTCCCTTGTGAAAAAGCCAATTCATTTGAACAAGAAAAGAGGTTGGGGCGCAAAAACTGGAATCCGCTTCTCGTAGTGGTTCATTTTGCCTTTAGTTTAAGCCTGTAAATTCTAAAAGCTTAGGAGTGCAAGCCAGAAGCACGAGACTACAGGAGGGTGGGCTGTGGTCTCTTTTTAATGAAAAAAAAAAAAGGATTGACTGGTTATTATTAATTAGCGGTCACACCAGCTATACGCCATCTCTCCTTGACCCGTGACTGCCTGCTCTCGCCAGAGAGAACTTGGGGTCCTACGAGTTCCCAGTCCCAATGCGCACCTCTACTGTACAGCTTGTTAACCAATGAGAAGGAGTTACTTTGATATTTTATTATAAGCATTCCCAGCTGGGGGGATCCACCTTAGCTTTGTGATCTCTGTAGGATGTGAAGTGTTCCAGGTACCACTGAGAGTTTGCCTCTAAGACGCTGAGAATGCACAGGGCAGGTAGCCTGAGGGCAGCCTGCAGAGCCTTTTTATCCTGATCATCAATGGCCTGATTCACCTGCTGCACAGCTGCAAGAACTGCAAAAAAAGGATGCATATTTTCAATTTGAGACCTGAGCGAAACCTGTGGTCCAAATGTGAAAAAAGAGCTTTTCTAATTAACTTTTTGGGCATAATCAGAATAGCTTTCACACTGATAATGAAGCCCATGGTGAGTAGTTTGGTTAAGATAAATTGTGCACTCACTGTTGACCAAGTCCACACTTTTTTGGATCTCCTGCTGGGTCAGTAACTCCTCATATACATCTCTCTCTTCAGTCGCAATGGAGGAGCGCTGGACACATGCACACACACATACTCATTTAGATAGAATAGAATAGAATGCTATTTATTGTCACATATACAAGTACAGTACAGTGAAATTCATTCTTTGCATATCGGTAAGGTGGGGTCAGAGCATAGGGTCAGCCATGATACAGCACCCCTGGAGCAGGGAGGGTTAAGGGCGTTGCTCAAGGGCTGAGGCTTGAACCCACAACCTTCTGATCAGTAGCCCAGTGCCCTAACCACTGAGCCACCACTCATTTAGTCACATTCAGCAGACCATTAGGACCAAACAGCGACCTTGAGAGGCATATAATTTGCAATATTAAAGCATCAACACGTCAGGCACATACAGTCACACGTGCTCATATAACATTGGTTAACCTTAAGCTCTGATCCGGTAACACACCAGTCAAAGAGTCAGCAAAGGGACGCTGCTTTTTAGGGAGTTGTGTTATTTCTTGATCTAAATCTTGCTGATGTCGCAGATAACAGAATGCTTGACTTTATGGGAGGCTCTAGGGAGAAATGAACTGAACCTAAATGACCCACTTCGCACAGAAATCCATACATGTACACAACATGTACACAACATGTGTCCTCGGTATGCTACGATCATGAATAATCACCATCCTACACTTAAGCTAGAGTGTAGTGTTTTGCCATTTGGGAGCCATTTAATTGACTTCATTATTTAGTTGGTGGGACAAAATCAGATACACTACTCAAAGTCAGATGTAAGCAATTTAAAAAGAGTAAGTACAAGACACCACATGAAATAACTCGCAAAAAGCAGAAAGTTTACCATCTATAAAATGCCTTGTATGCCTTAATAGTTTTGTAAAGACATGAGTACCCACTATAACGATGTATAATGTTATAGCACAATATAGCACAATATAACAACCTGCTATCTTCAAATGAAACAAAGTGATCTTTCTACAGCAATGCTAAACAGCTGTGATTCACACAATAAGTATGTGTGTGTTACAAGCTCCTAGCATTAGTCATGTACATAATCTTTGATCACTGCACTGTGTGAACTTATTACAAAATGTGTCCACGTGGCTTACGCGTCCTGAGGAAAGGGTCTCTTTCCTCCTCTTGGTCTGGCTCAGTGTGTCCTGGTAGTCCTGAGACAGTTCCTCCTGGGTGTTCCTCAGCATGGCATTGGGGTTCTGCAAGGCTGCCATGGTGCTTTCAGCCTGGCCTTTGTTGATGGCCTCATTAATGGCAATTACAGCAGCATGTACTGCAGGCAGGAGACAGACACAGAAAAGAGGACCCAGATTCATTTGGAGGAACAATAGAGACATTTATATTTTTCGGGATTTAAGTCGACAAATCGACGAATCGGTGATAGCATTCTTGGTCCACTAAGATTCAGTTGATTAATTGCATTTATTTATTTATTCATACAACTTCGAATCCAGTTCATTATTTAGAGTACTCAGTAATCCATTCTAGTAGATCAGCGTGTGATTAGTCAACTTTTAGTTGGAAACCAGACATTTTGGTCAACCAGGAGACTCCTTCGTCAGAGAAAGGCCTAACATTTTCAACAGTATACAGTGTATTTTCAGGAACATTTATCAGCTTACTTTGGGAACAATCTAATCTACAAATGTATCTAAGTAACTGTGTTCAAATGCTTACGCTCGTTAGTAATGCAGCCCTGTGATAATTCTCTCATTTGTACAATGGCTTTATTTCGCAGCAACATACGATTAGATAAGCATAGTTACTCACAAGCAGCTTCATCCACTGAGAGCTCATTTGCCAGGATGCCACCAATCTTGCTGAAAGTTGGCATCTGGATACCATACTTCTCCAGCTCTTTCCTCATGTTACTGATCTCCTCCTCTGAAGAGAGGGAACACTACATCTTATTTTAGTTCACGTAAAAAAAAAAACATGAAAAACTTGAAAATACTGCAGATCAGCAATGGCAATCCTTTTTAAAATTAGCCTCTGCTTGAAAGAGTAGCTTGTCACAATAACGGTGTGGAAGTTGCAACTGGAATCACATTCACTTCTTATCATTGCTGGCTCCTTGCCGTCAGGAAGTCATTTTTTTGTTTTGGTCTACTGCTGATCATTATTACTTGATATGAGAATTACTGTTAAGTCTTTAAACAATTAAACAATGGGTGGCTTGAGATGCAGGAGATAAACACCATATCAATAGCTATGTGCAATGTATTAACGGGGTCATAATGTTCATGTGAGATGAATGTATATTTTACGTGAACTGCATATTATTGCATGAGTTTACAGGGCCTTAGGATTTAAAACTAAGATTGGAATCTGCTGTGTATACCTGTGAAGGCCACTTTCCCCAGCAAGTCTTGGATTTGTGGAGCGATCCCCAATTTATAGAGGTATAAACTGAAAAAAGAACAACCCACACCATTATGCAAGTACAAAGAAATATGGGTCAACCACCAATTCTACAAGCTTATACAAGTCTAAGAAAGCACGAAAGTTTCAAAGTAAACAGCATTTGCACAGCGTTTGACAAGGTACCCCGCTTAAAATTTCAAATGTAATGTGACGAATTTTGCGCAGTACGCTGATACAGAAAACTTAATGTACTGCTTGCAATAAATACTAACAGGACATGAAGTGTGAAGGTGTAATGACATGGTTCTTAACACAAGAGGTCAGTATGCAGTAGGTTCAGCCCTGCGGCACCCAAACTAGGAAAAATCCTGCAGTCTGCTTGCTACAGGTGCCTGGAAACTCCATTAAACTTTCATCTACCTACTGATGGAGGATAAGTAGGCCATTAATTATTGAAGCATTTAGTCTAATGTGTGCCTGGGTATGTGTATGTGTGGGAGATAAGTTTGCATGCTTCCTGTACCTTTGACCACTAAAGACAATAGACAAAGAAAAAGAGATTTCTTTTTTTGTTTTACCCTCTATTCAACAGGAGCGACAAAGGGCGAAATGTTTAACCCCTGGCACAGGAGAAACAGGTTACAATGGCCAACCAAGACTGTGAGGTTCACACTAATTAAATTGTTTACGACCTTTGTACTAATTTGGAGAGGGTAGGGGAACTGTAATTTCAACACGTGTCGCTCGTGATGCAAGATTTTTTATTTTATTTTTTGCAGCCATCAATGAATGTAGCATCCAATGACCATGCATATACCCACTGCACAAGTAAACACAGGCTAAATACAATGCAGAGGATTTGGGTTATTTTATGCCTGTGGCTATTTCCTGTACTCAGGGGGGATTTTCCCTGGATCCTTGTGGTCTCAAGGCTGCTTAGTCCAGCTGAGAAGCTGAGTTGACTATAGGTTCAGGAAGGAAGCGCTAGTGTGTGGAAGAGGGAGGAAGCCAGAAATGCTCAGATGGAGAGTAAGAGAGGGACACAGGGAGAGAAAGAAAGACTACGAGCAGGAAAATCACCATAAAAGATTTACTACAGCCAGACAGACCTTCCTGTCAGTCAGTCAGTAAACACATCAACAGGTATTTGCTAACTGCACTCATCCGTCTGCGTAGCAGAGAAGGCTGTTCAAGATTAACCCTAAATCAACTAAAAAAAAACCATCCTGCCAGTGATTAATCGCTACAAAAAGTGATGAAGCATTTTCCATTACAGCAAAAAACGTAACTGATTATACATTGGGTCATAATGGATTACCCATATGATGGACTGTGAATATTTAATGAAATGTCTTATTAAAAAATTTAGTTAGTAGATCAGTAGTAGATCACAGACCTTATCGCAAGTCATACACAACAACGTCACTATACATAACGACTTGTTTAGGAGTTTGTGATGATCCTCAGAACTTTCTTGTATGAAACTACATTGCTCGAGGGGGGCGCTGTTGACTTTCGGGTTATCAATGCTGTATGTATGTAACGTGTAGCAGAAAGACAACAGAAAGCATCTTTTTAGACAGGCTTCCTGTTAGGCACCTAATATCATAACAGCACGTGCCATCATAACACCACAAAACATTCATTGCTCGAATGAACCGAGTGGGTACTGCTGTCTAAACTCTGCTATTTTATCACTGCTATCGCCTATTAATGAACGCTCATTTTGAGACTTATACATAACCATAGATAGCCAACGACTGTGGGGAGTTAAATAAAAGTAAATCATCATGTATTTCCTACAGAAATCTTGATTTAGGAAAATTAATTTTCCTCACACTGTCCTATAGCCTGAAAAGGCCACCTGTTATGGCAAGATCTACCGCTGTGTCAAAACGGCGGGATTCGACAGGAAACAGTGACAGGAAATGACTAAAAGCAGACAGGAAGTAAACCGGTGGGGCTCTGGAGATGATGTACCACAGGACACTTGTCACTGAAACCATCAACCCAGAAAGGACCCAAGCTTGATATGTGGGTTGAGGTTGCCATGGCAAGAGTTTAAGAAACACAAACCACATGAGCTGGTGCTTGCACACTCCCCTATTTCATGTTAATATCATAACACGACGTATGTATATTATACACCATTAATTCATATACTTGCACATGCTGCGTATAAAGCACAAAGGATAAAGATTTAGGTTAATCATTTAAGGCACAGTCATTTTTGGATAGAGGATGGGGTCGGAAAATCGATTGCCTGTACCTGAGTGCATGAATGCAGTAGATCACCTTGGGCATGTTCTTGCGATCATATACGTCAGTTGTCTCAGGATAGAATATCTGAAGGAAGAAACCAGCGTTAGTCACTCTGGCCCACTTCTCTCATGAAGCAAAGGAAGGAGGTTTATTGTATATGTTTATTTCATCTACTACCTTTTCAGAGAGATAAATCACATAAGCAAATAAGAATTAATATACTATTAATTCTACCACTAGGCCATTCAACTGCAAAAACAGATTTCAGCAGAACTGAGGACTAACCACATGTTCAGCACGCGCAAAACCACTGACAAGACTACACAACAATTAGGCCGAAGCTATTCATGTGTAAAGGAACTGATTTTTAAGATTTCACAGTTGAACATCAAGTTTACCTTAAGATAAAAAAATGTTATTTCGGAAAAAAAAACATATTATAGCTTTGATATCGCTTTAATATTATAACCTGATGATAACTCAAGGCCTGTAAGAGTTTGCACACTACGCTGGGTTTCGTTTTGCAGCTGGCTGCCGCTTTCCTGCCCTTGAGAGAAAGCTTCTGCCAGGTACTGCAAGCTCAAACAAACCTTGCACAAGGCACAAGGTGCAGAACCACACATTAGGATGAACAACAAACATTTCCAACTTGTCTGTCATCCAAAATGGTACAGCCTCTATTTTAAGGGCCTTGTACAGACACACAAATAAAGAATATAAAATAAAACATGCCTTTTGAATTGCAATCTACCTACTGAATGTATGATAATGGCTGTTTTTCTCATCACTAATTATGCATTTGTTTGGCAATTCATAAAGCTTCACCTTTTAAAAGTGTAATTTCAGCAAAAAGATAGGAACTGAAGCTATGATGACATGCCTTGATAGTGTCAAGACTTAATACAAGCAGCGTGTCTGTGTGGGTTTGTGTGTGTCGACATACCGCACAGAAAGCCTCACCTTTGGCAAACCTACGGACTCCATAGCTCTGAGCCACTGGACTGTGTTGTCTGTGTGTCTGAAGTGTAGCCCTGTACACTGATCACAAGAGAGAAAACAACACACAACAGGCAAAACACACAATTAGTCCAGAGCAAATTTCTCAACGGGTTCGTCTGGAAAGGCAGCCTGTGAATTAGCCCAATTTAATGCAAAAATGATTTATTGCTTCGGAATGAAAATCGCAATAAGGTTAGCGGCATCAAACTGCTGTGTTAAATATGTCACTGGTTTGTCTCCACTTGTGTTCATTTTCAAGAAGTGAGAATGTCTGTGATGCATTCGGGATACAGCGCTTCCTGCAAAAGCAGTGGGACTGGAAGATTTGCGTCCAGAGCTTTACAATGTGTTTAAGCTTGGTAAACAGTGTCTTCATTCAAGTGGGAAATTCTGAACCTTAAATCTTAATTCACTCTGTATACCTTGTAACGGGTCTGGTCTCTGTCGTAGATCTTCTTGTCGGAAACCATTTCGGGGGCAAAGAACTTTGCGAGTTTTCCGAGGTAGACGCCATTCCTCAAGCCCTCCTCAAGCTCTGTGGTGAGAGGAAGTTCCTCCTCCAGGCAGGCCTCTATCCACCTGAAAACAAACGATACTCAGCTGATCTCAAGACTCTAAATCCCAAATCGCAAACAAAACCTAGAAAGCCGACCCTTGGCATCCTCTTAAATGAGCCGGACACATGAGACAAAATCAATATTTTGTCAGGAATCTGAAATTATATAAATGTTTCGTACATTCTTTAAGTAGCAGTATCAGAAATTGCTGTGGAAACGTACATTTGCCAGACATTCATCACTGTCATAACTACATAACTTTCCTATTAGTTTTACTGTAGTTACTGAATAATATGCTTTAACATGAATAACTGAATAAAAACCTAGGACCTTAAGGGATTAATGTTATGTTTAAACCTGTACCAGCAACTGAGGTCTACTTAATATTGATAGTGAACGAACATTAGGCTGATGATAGTAGATGTAAATAGTGTTAGTAAGATGCCAAAGGATCACTCTATGTGAAGTATTTATCAAAAATAATGGAGTCCAATAACAAGAAGTAGTAATTACTAGTTAAATACCTACAAAATATTCCCCTCAATACACACACAATAGGATTTCAGTTCCTCAGCCTGTTTGGACGATACTTCTCGCTTCCTTGCACAAGTGGTATTAAGTTTTGACATAGTAACCTTGTAAAGTAAACGAATGGAACCTTGGACTGTCCCTGAGCGCAGTCTGTGAAGCCATATGGAATACACAAATTAAGGTACTCTCACAGTACCCAGACCAGCTAATCAACATTGACTTTTCCAGAGTGTCCAGTTAATGGTCAAGGTAAAGCTTCGATTGTAGACTGCAATTATCCAACCCACTAGAGGTCTACAGTGAGTGAGCTTTCCACAAAAAAAAACCCATTTGATCTTTGCTAAAATCAGGGTGATTACATTTCCTTCCTGCCACACTAGCTTGGCAATGGAGTGAGGAGTAGAAGAAACTGTAGAAAATGTAGTATTAGTGATTGGTGCAAGACAAAAAAATAAATACACATGCACACTGAAATACAAATACTGATACCCAGATTCTCAAAATCCCACTGGATATCAGTCATGAGCAAGCTCAAGCTAAATAATAGAAATCGAATACTAGAGAACTAATAAAAAAGACAGTAAAGACAAAATGTGAAACCAAAAATAGATCACACTATCAGTAAAACATCCCAAGATTGTATTTCACACAGATCACTGATTCCTGAAAATGCAAGTTAAATGATGCAGGCCAATGCAATTTCCCTTCTTTGTGGCAATCACTGGTCTATGACCCACTGAACAAGTGACCCCTGACCCACTAAGACAAGGCTCCACTGTCATGGCACCTACACTGGCACAGTTTGTGCCATGCTTGTGTAGGGGTAATGGCATTGCCCCAGGTGCTAGCAAGCTGCCTCACTGACCTAACTGACAACTCAGTGTACTCCTTTCTTCTCAAAAACGTGAAGAAGACTTCTCTTGGAATCTTCAGTTAACCATTATCCATAGAGGCTGATGGTACTTACTTGAAATGGAGAGAAAAGGCTATGCGCAATTAACTTGACTGGCAATGTGCTTCTCAAATGTGAAATTTGCTTGGTAAAATTAAGGCCCACATCCAGGACTGGAATCCCTCCAATAGCCTATTGCATTACAAAGAGCCAAGCTGCATATGAAATGAGCTGATTTAAAAGCATTCGCTGAAATGCGAGTACCTCATGCTGTTTGCAGAACTTTAGGTTCTACTTAAAAGCCTATTAGAATGTAATAGGCTCAGCCTCAAGTGCCTAAAACAAAACATCATCTTAAGTTGCAAACCAATAACTATAATTTATATGTAGCCCAAATGCAATTCAGCACTCCTACATAATAACATGCTAATCATGTTTTATGTTCGGTAATATTAATTTTCCATTCTATGTAATACTCATCATGCTCCATTATTACCTAGCTTTTGATGAGGTACATTTACGTATGTTACTAATTTACTGCAGTTCATGTATGCCTACTCATGTTTAGATTACTCTTCACAACTTCTCATGGATGTGCTCTACCACTTTAAGGGCAGTTTAATTAAAAACAACACAGATGGATCAACAATGGCTGAGACAACATGCTTCCCCATCACACATCAGCAGTTCTGCAGCCTCCTCCCACAAGCTCTGCTCTCTGTCAACACAAACTGATCAGCTGGACGCTGGAGCGAGAGCTGTGCCAGTCTACTGTATCTCATCTTGGATGGTAGCTTAATGAAGTTAACCAAGTCTGACGCTTTCAACCAAAAAGGTGGAAGGGTAATTCCAGTAATTATTCGGAATTTATTGATTGTGAAAATGAATTTATTTTATTACAGAACAAGGTATGAAGAAATAATAACCCAGCTTGGTATTACTTAATCACTAGATCGTCCAGTTTCAAGCTATTGATTCAGATGATTTGATTCAGGGATTTGATTTCCTGTATCACGCCAGCATCTATAAAGGCAGACAGAAGAGTGTTGAAGGAAAACTAGTGTGGGGATAAAATATTAGATGTAGGAATGTCCAGCAGTCTGCATAAACGTTCTGTCAGTGAAATGGTGGCCTTACAACAACACTTTGTCTCCAGCTTTAAAAACTTGGCTTTGTCTGACTTGTTGATTGCACAGCTTCCAACACCAACATAAAAACACAATGAGACAAAAATAGAATTGTTCTCTTGGTGTGATGCATAAAAACAGGAACGTTTAATTCTGCCAAATATTTTGTCTCTTTAATGAACACCCTTTGATTATTTTAATGAACAGACTATATTCATCATATATTTTCTGCTACAGAATTTTAAAAAATCCAATTCACTGATATAGGGTTAAGGGCCTTGCTCAAGGGCCCAACAGTGGCAGTGCTGAGGCTTGAACACATGACCTTCTGATCAGTAGCCCAATGACCTAACCACTGAGCCACCACATGGGACTTTAAGGGGGTTAATTGGCAGTAAAGGCAATCTCACTATGAGATGTAGGGAATTCAATGGGGTCAATACTTAGAGATGCACCCAGCACTACAAATGTGCTAGCTTTAGCTAAGCATCTCATACAAAAACACTCATAAGGAGTTCTAATGAGTGACAGTGATCGCACTGAATTTCATACAAAGGAAGTCATAAGAAAAGCTACCTTAACCTTAGACGTTCATCGTGTGCAGAGGGGACACGCCATGTTAATGTTTAATTCTTCAGTTCATTTCAAAGTGAACAAAACCTGCCCTGACTGCGGTACAGTACAAATTAAAATAAGTAATCTTACTAGATTGGCATAAAATGATGTACTTGTTTTTTACAGGTTCAAAATAGTAAAGCTATTGTTACTTATGATTTTTTATTCATTTAATAGAAGGTGATCAGTATTTAAAAATATATGTATATCATCATTTGACAGTGTTTCTGTTGGTCAGTGTGAGTGAAACAAATCAATAATATCTTGGTTTTATCTTTAGTATTTTATTTTTACTTTTGGAGAGTACTTCAGAGACTTACAGGAAGTGTTCAGATAGCTGTATGAGTTACGGTACATTTTTATTATTTGAATCGACGAAGACCTGAAATCGAACACTGATTATGCAAATTTGAAGGAAAATCTCATGTTTAATTTTATACCATGCTGGGGCAGATAACTAAAACATAATAAACTCCACTCTGAGCCAGACCTCATCAACATGAATACTAGATGGACAAAAAAAGCAACGCATCATGCGCATCAGAGGAAGGAAGGGCAGAGGAAGACCCTCTCCCTGTTACCATGTTGGTAGTGTTGTGCAATAGGGGACTAATCTATGGGGTACGTTCTTTTTTTTTTTTTACGGTTATGTTGCTAACTTGCATTTGCTTATTTTCACAGAAATAGTTTTTGTGCAAAAAAATCATTTCAGGCAAGTACGATTTGCCTTTTCAGCTGACTGTGAATCAGGGAAATGGCTTTTGTAGTTAGGTTTGTATACTTTTCTTCCTCGTTATGTAACGCTTCTACTGAGAAGCACTGTTTGTTGTGCGAAAGTGTTCAGAGCCTACTTTGAAAAATTCATCCAGAACCAATGCAAGAATCAAGAGAAATTCCATAAATAATTATTATAATTATTATTATTATAATTATTTATGAACTGTTTGTAAATATGTTCATCAAACATTCACTATACTGCACAGAGAGTGAGTAGAATTTGAAAAAGGTGTCACCTCTTGAAAATCTATGCATGCCATTGACGTTCATAATTCAATTTACGACTCAGTGAATGTGAGATTACAGGCAGCAATAAATACATCTCAGCTTTCAGGGATCTGAAAAGCCAAAGTAAAAGATCTGGTTGGAGGGCTACAGTGGAGGCTGCGAGCCAAAGACCTTTGTCTTGGGAATGAGAAGTGATCTACCTAGTGAGCACTAGCAGTAGCACAGCAGACATTCTCACTTAACATCATGTCACTATATCCTCTTGTAAACTCATTTCGGTCTTTAACGTCACACAACACCAACAGTTAAAAAAAAAAAAAAAAAAGTTCTCCCAAAGGAGCACTATCTAAAAAGCACACATGGGTAAACATGTATTATTTACTTAAGTCAGCAGGTACAAAGTCTCCCTGGTAAAGCATCAGTGTGGGGGAGGGAAAGAGGGTGTGGGAAAAAGTGTGTACTTGTCAGCTGACAAGCTACAAACCGCCATCCACGATATAATTAAGCAAAGGAAATATACAGGACTGTGGAATTTAGGGGTCAAACGAAATGGAAAAACCTGAAGTAATTAACCGTATACCCCAATGTCACGTTTTTTTTGAATATCGTAGACTTCACATTTTCAAAGAAGGATAACATTACATCACGTATCACGCTACGATGGAAGTTCGATTATTAAAGCATTTGGTTCAGGAAAACAACAGTGTATTACCTACGCTGGTCTTTATCTATACCCATAGAGCATAACAGTAATTGTAGAACTATTTCGGATTTTCTTATCACAGTATTCTGTCATACTGGTATATCATGACATCCCTAGCAGAAATAAAGATAAGCTTGCCTAGCTAGGGCTTTACTAGATTCACAAACTCTGATGCTAAAAAAACACACTCTTTTATATTCACTTGCTGGATAAGTTCTGGCATTGCAGGAGTCAAACGTCTTGTGATACTCGTCAGGTTCTGTGACTCATAATTCCCGAGTGGAACAGTAAGAAGTAATGCCTGCGGCACCTTAACTGACCGATTAGTGACCAGCATTATAATCCTAATGCAAGATGACCGGCTTCCTGGACAGAGTCATGGGCAAGAGTCATGCAATCTATGTAGAAGAACAGCAAGTAAAGCCTGATTCACTGCAGTATTCGTCTTTAGTCGCGGTTTTCACTCTTTTATCCTGAAGATCTTGGCTAATAGGTCAGATTTAATAACTCAGAGCAATGCTTGTTGCAATCTCTTTTTTTTAATCCTTTGCTCATAATACAAATGACATCTGATAATGCACTAATTTTCCCTTTATTAAACTGAGCTCATCCATTTTGTGTAAATTGTGTCTTGGATGTTTATTTGAAGTCTTCAGCATTAGTGTGTCATTAGAAAAGAGCACGTTTTCGATTTCCAAACAGTCATTTTCCAAATAACTGTCATTAAAGAAAGTAACATATTAACTAATAGGCCACTTTTTAGATGAAAACATAATCCAGACTGTCTGGGATTTGAGTCTGCAGTCTGCAGAAGAACTGTGATAAGTCCTCCTGATTCTTGGAACAACCTACCAGCCGTTTTTTTTTATTTTTTATATTCAGGAACTTTAAAATTTAATTGTCACTTTAGCATTTTCACTTTACAGCATTTCTTTACACGCGCCCAAGACTTTTACACAGTACTGTATATGCTTAAAGTATAAAGGCACCAAACAACAGGACACCAAACACATTTTGAACTGACTTCCAAGCGAATAATGATCAACCCCAGCGTTCACCAGCTCTCGTCGCCCTTACACTTTAGCGTGAACATAAAATATATGCAGTAAAAACATGGTACAATTAGATAATGCCACTCGGAAAAGTATCCCGATGTGTCCATAAACCTTACAAATGCTATCAGAGCAATCAGATAAGAAGACCAGAGTGGAGCCTGGGGTAAACTTACTGCTTGGCCTCCTCTAGGTGACAGAGATATTCATAGGCAATGTTTTGGCGTCTCCTCTCATCCATTTCCTCCGCCGAGAGCCTCTCGTCGTCCACAATGGCTGTAATAAACAAAGGAAAATGAACAATTGGAAAGTGAAATACACAAATGAACTGACAGAGAAACCCCAGAGCCCCACCTTGAATTTTCACATACTAAATCAGCCAGGACCAATCCTAGCCCAGCGCTGAACACGACAATTACCTCTTAGGTTCATTTAGGTAGCCAGCACAAACGTAGAAAGCAGGGTCTCTCTGATGATATCATTATTAATGTTTTTTTTTTTTTAAAGAGAAAATCCATAACATGACAATAAGAGATTTCCATTTCATTTCATCTCTTTCACAAGCTTGCTTGTACACATTTTGAAAACACATCCCAGAGAGAACAAAATCAAAAGATTCAGACCCGTGACAATTCTACATCAACAGCTAAACATCACCACCACCAAATATCAATAATCAAAACAATCAACATCTACTTTATTTATCCCTATACCCTAAACATTTTCAATGTAAGTTCTAAGCAGTGAACTATGTCTGGTTCTTCGGAGAAACATGGTGTTATCAAGGATCATGCCCTTAGGTTCATGCCCTTGAAGGAGTCATAACTAAACAGTGTGATGTTAGGAAACACAGCAAAGCTGCTTCATGATAGGGCTGCAACAAGCAATTATTTTTATAATCAACTAATCAACTTCTTTCACGATTATTCTCTGTTCCAATGACAAGAACTCATTTAAATTGCAAATAAGGAATCGGACCATTTTAAATAATGACTAAAGAAACTTGAAACTTGAAGATTAAAATGTCCATCTCTATCTTTTACTACTATCAAGCCGTTTGCATAAACCGTTACGTAATATGAGGCTAACGTCAGCCTATTTACACCAAGCAGGAGCTTTCAGGTGATTTCTTTTTAATGCTCGTGCATCATCAATGTGCTGCTATGAAGGGCATCTCCGCTTTGCGTGCATGGCATTGCATCACAGAAGATTCCCTTCATAGCAGTACATCGATGATGCACGAGCATCATTTTTACTTTTTTGAGTGAAAAACTCCCAAAGTTTTAACATTTTAGGTCTTGCCTTCTTTGACTCCTCTCTAGTGGTGGCTCAGTGTTTAGGGCACTGGGCTACTGATTAGAAGGTTGTGGGTTCAAGCCTCAGCACCGCCAAGCTGCCACTGTTGGGCCCTTGAGCAAGGCCCTTAACCCTCCCT
>JAOUQW010000026.1:7185026-7199844 GCA_028565825.1 Olivaichthys viedmensis | reverse complement strand
TTTTTATTTTTAATACATTTACAAAACATTCCAAAAACCTGTTTTTGCTTTGTCATTGTGGAGTATTGTGTGTAGATCGATGAGAATTTTTTTTTTGTTGAATTCATTTTAAGATGAGTCTGGAAAACTTGAAAGGGCTTGAAAACTTTCCATATGCACTATAAAAATGGTATTACTGAGCCAAACAATGTCTTTGTGTGTGTGATGATTTTGCCATGCAGTTTGCATGATGCTAAACTGGCAGCTATAAGCTTCTGTTATTTAGCTACATTAGCCTTGTAGCTCCAGTGCAAAATTAAAGAAGCAAACTTCAGACACCAAAAATGTATTGGCTAAGTGATGTTTTGGGGTAAGGGGTGATTTATGAAAATTTAAATTTTTAGCTGAACTTCTGGTGCTACTAATAATAAATGAAAGTTATTCCAATAAATGAGATAATGCTAACTGGTTCCTACTAACTTTCATTATTACCATTAATTATATAGCATGCATTTAAAACGCAACTCAAAGTACTTTACAGTATGTAATCAAAACAAAACTTGACCAACCAGACGAAAAACTCAGAAAAGAATCAAATTAAATAGGCATATAATGAATGAAGACATTTAATAGGAAGTATGTTGAGGTAAAATAAAACATAAATAATGATCACTAAACAGTTTTTTAAATAATAAATTGTTTAAAATAATTAAAATAGCATTATGATTAAATGCTAAAATATGCTGAAAGATCCTAATAGACAGTGAGTTCTAGATATTTGGCACATAAAAACAAAGTTCACTTTAGCACTTATGCTTGTTTTTGATATAATATCATATATAATAATTTTAAGAGGGCAGGAATTGCCTTGCCTTGTCATTACTTTCTGTAATTTCTCTCTTGCTCTCTCCCAGGTCACCATTGGTCAGGCAACAGCAGCCAAGTTCCCTCGCTCTGCTCTACAGTCTCACACTGTGTCCAGCACTAAGAGCTCCAGTCAGCCCAGGGGACACTCGTCCTCTGGATTTCACATCCACTCTATTAAAGTAGTGGACTAACACACGCACACCACACCCACACACACACACCAACCATCCTCCCCTTCCACGCCATGTAAATCTGAGTGTTGTATGTGTACTTGACTATTTACACAGGAGTGACATACAGTGGAATACATTTTCAACCTGGATTGTATCACAGCAAAAATGTTTGGCTACACTAATTTGAGAATCAGGGCTTCTTGTTTTAAAGATTTTTATATTGTCCATTCAGGTTTAAATTATATTTTTCATTTTTATAATGGTTTATAAAACATTTTATTTGATAAAATATTTTTATACTAATGAAATTTCGATAAGTCTTTTATTTAATTGATATTTTTGTCACTGTGCTGTGGTTTGTCTGTTACTGTTGACTTGATGTGTGTGTGAGATTATTTTCAGCGTTTTTCGGTGGAATGAAGTTAAATTAACCACATATCTGCACAATTCTGTAATGATGTTGTTTTGTGGTTAAAATGAATGGAAATGTCTCAGTTGAACAAACAGGTATGTTTATTAATGTAATGTCGTGTCACAAAGTAATATTTGTGGATTTCTGTTGCTTCTCAAGACTACTCGGAGTTAAATAAAGCATTTTTACATTGTTACCATGTCTTCATGAAATTGCACATTTACGTTTACTGCTGTCCTCTCCTTCCATTCTTGTTTTTTCTGTCAGGACAGAAATTACATTAGGTATTAATATTAGGTATACCAATCAAGTACCTAAACAACTTTAAATCATATGAGAGAGATTAAGTGGCTCTATTTTCAAAAGAACTCGGCATTTTAAATGCATGAACACAAAGTGTATGAAATGGAATATGTAATCTCACCTGCCATTTTGGTATTGCCGATAGCGATTAGTCCCTGGTAGAGCTCTTTGGCTGGGCTTCTCTGGGCCACTGACACTCCATAGAGCCATATGAGAAGCATCCTGTTTCCATGTTCCTGATAACTGTTAGGGCCTTGGAGACACACAACACCAAGTCCCTTATTATTACAGTGCACTCTGTGGTAAATAGTATTATGGTGTAAGGTAAATACAATAATGAGCCATATATACAGCATTTTAGTAATTCATTTATTTAGAAGAGAAAGTCATCTACACTTTTATAATACTTTTAAAGATTTGTTGCCCCCAAAACCCTAACCCAATTTAAACTATATAGGAGTGCATAAGGGTTAACGTTAACATCTTGCTAATATTAAGTCAAATAAAATAAAATGAATTAGGGTTCTCGGGGGGGGGGGGGTCTCCTCACCTGTCCATTGCTGCTCTATGGCAGCCACCTGCTCCTCAGTGAAAGCCCAGTGCTGTGCCAGCTTCTTCCACTCATTTCTGCCCAGAAGCCTGTAGGCCAGATTCCACAGCATATTGCGCACCTGTTTCGTCTCAGCGCGGTGGTCCGGTTTAAATGTCAGTGGAAACTCATCATGAAGGTTGTCATTAGTTTCTGCATTGGACTAATCAAATAAGGTGAGATTCTGAGAAAGGCCAGACGCTTAAAAAACACAGGTGCTGAACTAGCTGAATTATCCAGTATTATTGCCAGACTGTCCCTCTTAGTTATGTTATTCGCTTGTCAAACTGTATTAAAAAGTCCCCTCATGCCTGCTAACAAAACAAATCTGATACACTGACATTTTGGTATGATGTCATATGCAGTGTGAAATTGCATTAATCCCTCATGCTAATTTAATATCAAATGACAAGAAAACATGTTATTATGAGGGGCGAAACCAGTGAAGATCTGTGTTCAGTCTAGGCATGCACATTTTGAGTACTCACCCTTATCCAGCTGAAGTACTGTTCAGCTTTGATGATCATGTCTACAATGATCACTACATCAGCTCGGGCTGCCACTCCCAAGGCTGTTTTACCTTGCTGGAGTTTAAAACAAATTGTTTCATTGGAATTCCATGCCTTCTTTTAGAAATGTTTGGTATCTTCATAAGGATTTAGGTATGATTTACCCTATCTTTGATCTCCATATTTACACCAGCTACCAGAATCGTTTCCATCACGTCCACCTTACCCAGTTCTGCTGCAATATGGAGTGCTGTCTGGCCCAGCTGAGGGTGATGGAGGAACAGATTGGCATGAAATTGTTTTAAATATAGACGCATACATTTCGAAAGGAAGGAATGAAATTTGAAAGGAAGGAAGCAAGTTAGAAAGTAAGGAAGTTAGGAAATTCAGAAGGAAGTTCAGAAGGAAGGAAGCTTGGCAGCAAGGAAAGTGGTTTTAAAGACAGGAAGAAGGTTCTGAAGGAAGGAAGTAATCAGGGAAGTTAGGAAGGAAGTAAGGGAGGCAGGAAGAAAGATAGGAAGTTGGAAAGGAAGGAAGTTTGGAAAGAAGTTTGAAAGGAAGGAAGATCAGAGGATCGTCATGAAGTTCGGAAGGAAGTATGAAAGTTTCTATGGAATTTTAGAAGGAAGAACGTTTGGAAGGAACGAAGTTCAGAAATTTGTTAGGAAGTTTCTAAGTTCAGAAGGCAGTTTGGAAGTAACCTAAGTAAATTACGTGATCTGTGATGTCTGTGTCACAGCCAGATTCCAGCAGAATTTCAATCACTGTTTTGTGACAATTCTTCATTGCTAAGTGGAACGGTGTCTGTAAATTCTAGAAACAGTACAACATCTTTTATGAGAACTAATATCAAATGTAACAGCTTCACAAATTTTTTTTATGTCTTCATACAGTTTGTCAAAAACACATTTCCTTTGAAACCTATATTATGTACAACATAAAACATTAAATTCATACAGTCCTAAAGGAAAGTAGTAGTATATGTCTGGGTGTAGAGAAGCATCGCTTTCAGGGATTTACTTGGTTTTGAATGTTCATCTGAGCACCATGGTCAACAAGAAGCTTCACCACAAATGTGTAGCCCTTTTCACACACAGCATGAAAAGGGCTTGTCTTGTTCTGAAAGCAAATAGGATACAAGATTAAGGTACAAAACACAATTAGGCTACTTTGTGGAATCAGTTAACTACTGTACCGTCGCAAAGATAAAGCCTCTGTGCTTTATCTACTTCCAAAGAAACTTTGCACATACTGTGGTGGGGATGTTTGGGTCACAATCAGCTTCTAGCAGAGCCAAAACACAGTCCTCGTGATTTCCATCAGCCGCTAAATACAGCGCTGTCTCCCCAGCCTATGAACAAAGGACATAGGGGTTCACAATATAAAGTCTGGTATTCAGTATGTGAGTTATACTGTAGAGATCTGCATGCTCTCTTACATAGGACACTGATGTATTCCAATACGAGAGTAATCTTATTACATTTTGCCAAGGTTTATTCAGATGGCTAGATTTAGATCGCTCTACACTTACGTGATTGACTTCATTGCGGATCTCAGAGTAATCAAGCAGCAGCTGCACGGCTCCTACATGACCGTTTCTCGCAGCAAGATGCAAAGGTGTGTCGCCATTCTGCCGAGAGGTGGATAAACACAGACCAGTGAGGTCATTTCCTTGACAGCTTTGGATTTTTATGCACACTTGTAATGAAAACACTTTTCATGGAGATCAATAACATGTACCTACATAACCAAAGAAAATACATGAATTAGATTTGTTAGACAAATAAGAAATGAATTACATATACATACAACAGATTACTTATATAACTTTAAAAAAAAAAGATTTACATTTATTTATTTGGCAGAATTCAAGCATACAGCTGAGCAGTAAAGGATTAAGGGCCTTTCTGAAAGGCTGCCCTGTAATTTAAACTCAACAACCTTCTGGTCACTAACACAGAGCCTTAAAGAAGTAGTTCAGCCAAAACTTAAATGTACACATTTTTTCCTTAGCAAAACATCAGTCGATCAGAGACAGGCCATGTTTGGTGTCCGATGTTTGCTTCTTTAGTTTTGTACTGGAGCTAGAAAGTTAATGTTGCTAACAGGTAATGGAAGTCTATGTCACCGAAAAAATATTTTCCGAGTGACATAGCTGCTTCTTAAATGGTGTACGTTGCATATTTTTAATGTGAGTGGTGTGTTCACACTGGGACACTCAGCAAGTTGTAGTACACAATTAATACACAAATGTTGTGCTAAAATCACTGAAAAAGGAAGTGTGGGCCATTGGACACTTCTAGCACTCAGCGGTTGCAGCCTACCCTACATAGAGAAAAGGACAGAGCCATCAGGGGACACTGCAGTTGAATTTTTGTTAAGTGGCCGACGCAAAGAGCAGGAACTTCACTACACCAAGGATGCAAATTAGGAACAAAAAAGTTTAACCCAGACATTTTGGGTTTTAAAATCAGTGGTTGTTCCTGTGAAGGCTGTTCTGGTGTGGGTCAATGACGTGGGGTACCTCTCTGTAATTTATCATTTCTGTTTAGTGCAAAAACATTAGTGTTTTCGATTTGAGACGATACTACATACTCAAGTATACAATGTATTAGTATATAGTGCAAAGTACGCCATTTGAGATGCAGCTTCTGACTTTCATTACTTACTAGCAACACTAGTCTTGTAGCTCCAGTGCAAAACTAAAGAAGCAAACATCAAACACCAAACATGTCTTGGCTGATGAATTTAATCTTAGGCCAAACTATTCCTTTGGACCCTGAGCTACCACTGCCCCATTTAATGAGTAAAAAGAATTTCTAGGACCTGGTTCTCCTCCATGGTGGCCATTTTGTAAGGCTCCTCGATCAGCATCTGCAACATTCGCACACAGCCATGCTCTGCTGCCACAGCAAACGGCCTGTTTCCATGCTAACACACATCGACAAACTGCTTGTTACATCCAGCTTTTCATATATGTTAAGGCAATACCTTACATTTAAACAATAAAATAGGCATTAAATATATAATAAAACAGGTAGCATTATGTAACTGATATTATTCTAGATGGCTTATGCGTTGAGTGATGTATAGTTGTAACCTGTTATGGGCATTACAGTAAACATGTTTCTTATTTTGTGGGTCTTTTTTTGTTCATAATCTTCCAGAAAATATAGTTTAGGTTTAGCAATTAGAACTAAAAGAGCAAAACATCATGTCCTACATGGTCTTCTTTGTCAAGTTCTCTCATCTGAAGGTCATCAACAATGTACTCCACAATGTCGGTGTGATCGTTAACAGCAGCGCAGTGCATTATGTTCATCCTTTCCTGGGGGCAGAATGACATGCTTTAAGCCAGGGTGCTGACATCCAAAAATATTTCTCTACAATAGACATAAAGCTTTTTAGATTCAGTGAATGAGATGATCACAACCTCACCTTGTTTTCAACCCTCTGATCAGCCCCACCCTGTACGAGTAGCTTCAGGATTTCCAAACTGCCAAACCATGCTGCGAGGTGAATAGCAGTGACTCCGTACTGTGTGGGAAAATGATGATGTGAAAACTGATGGAGAAGTGGGAAATGGGTGTGGCATGTCGGTCATGGCCTGTTATGGCCTGTCCTCAATATTATCACAGTGTATTCTGAGTGTTTCGGTCTCATATGAATGACACATTGTGAACCATACCTTGTCCTGCAAGTCTAGCTTTGCTCTCCTCCTAAGAAGGACATCGACAGCTTCGACGTTTTTGCAGGCCACCGCATAGTGAAGTGCAGTTCGATTGTGCTAAGAGGCGACAAGGGTGATTTAGAAAATTCTAGAGTTTAAAGAGTGAACACGTTAATAATGTACGTTGAAAATCAATCTATAAGGCACAACCAGCAGAATTTTCATTTTGTCCTTAAAAGCTTACACTCTTAGAAAAAATGGGTTCTTCAAGAGTTCTTTGCATAGGCGAAACGTAATAATCCTCCCACGTAATAACTATAACTTTGCCATATACCCCCCCCCAATAAAAATTTATAAATTTTAATTTAATATTAAAAAAGATTAAAATATTTGTGTTGCTCCCTCCCCCGGCTTTTATTTCCCATGGCTGCATTTCCCAGGAAACCCCATATAAGGTCCTGTTCAGCCCCTCCAATGTTCAACCCAAAGTTATGCCCTTGGTTCTTTGGATAGTTAAAGGTTCATCGCTTCCTGAAAGGGTTTTACTTAGAACACACGCTGATAGGGAAACACTTTGTTGTAGGTTTCTACATAGAACCTTTAAGAGTTCCCCCAAAAGGGACAAACCGAAGGGTTCTAGATTTAACCTTTTTTTTTTCTTTTCTAAAAGTGTATGGGCCACCTAATACTGTTAACTAATATTATTTCCCTCAAAATTGCATCAGCTTGTTTTTCTTTTCTTTTTCTTTAATGTAAAATAATACTTTTAAGTTTAATTACACTCTTAGAAAAAATGGTTCCATCTAGCAATGAAGGTTCTATGTAGAACCCTAAAGAGGGTTTCCCTTTTAGAAAAGGTTCCTAGTAGCTCTTTAAAAATCTAGGCCCCTTAACCACCCAAATAATAACCCCTAGGGAACATTCTTTTGTTTCTTTTTCTAAAAGTGTATCTTTTCTATTCATAAATTGCAAGCATGTCACCGACGTACCACATTTTTAGAATTAACATTCACGCCCCGGCCTAAAAGCTTCATGGTTTCCACATCGTTCCTCTTTGCTGCCTCGATATATTCCTTCTCCGTCTCTAGCACTGGAGCAGAGTAATTAAAAAGAAGCAAAAGACTAAGTAACAAACTGAGCAATTTGTGTTGCCTGCTTGGGCTATTTTCATAGACACAAGAGGAAATATCTACACATACTGACAAGCGTTCACCCAAACAGTATTTGTTTTGGGTGTTCACTTCATGGATGGTTTGGAAGCAGTCTTGTGTAATCATTAATGATTTGCTCATGAGAGCTGGTGAACACAACTCTAAAGTAGTCATCATCTACATGTAGAAATATTCAGAGAAATGGGGCATGTCCTATGCAGTTAACTTCATTTTACACAGGCTTCTTATTAGAGATTTGTACTCCAAGAATAGAGAACGCTAAAAGTATGACATACCACGCTGTCGTGGGATGACAGTGGCACTGTTCCTGGTTGCATATTTAATGTTACAACAGAAATAGTATATTTCAACCATGGTATATACCTAACCTACAGTTATGAAACATCATGTGCCATCTCAACAAAATGACAATCATGAGCTGTTTAAAGTGTTTTTAAAAATGACCAAATTGCTTATAACAGAGAATGTAAATAACTACTATTGAAACTAATACTGTATTACAGTGTGTACTTACACATCTCCACATTATCGAAACTGGTGTCTGCCTCTGGCTCTTTCTGGAGGATCAAATCTGTGAAGCCCTTGACATGCTCAGAATTAACCCATGCTTTAGGGCTCAGATTTTCCTTTTTCAGCATGGGATGTGTCATTATTCTGTTTTTCAGAGCCAAAACTCTGTCCTCCATCGTGCTTAGTATACCGAGGAAGCTCTTTGCTTTTAAACAGAAAGTGCTCTATGAAGCGGTTAGGTTTATTTGCTATGGAAGGCTACACCCAAGGAAATTTACTTCCCTAAAGTACATAGAGGTAATGTTCATCAAGTACTGATTGTACCGATAGGCATGGGAGTTTTTTTGGCCATGCATACTTACAAGATATTCTAATTGAAAGGCTTGAAAAGGTAAGATGATAAGGTGATTTAAGGAATTATGGATATGGGATTACAATGTTTAGGAAGCTAAAAAGGGGATACTCAGGATTTAATCACATTTAAATTGTACACATTTGCTACAATATACACACTTCATATTTGGAAATATAAGTATTTGCCTTCAAACACGGGATACTATGCAAACAGGCACTATGAAAAGAATATTTAAATTTTTCACATGATCAATTTTAAATACATATTTGTAAAATTATAAATTTGCTACATTACAATATTTAATTTCAAACCAGATAACTGCTTATTTATGGTTTCTTTGTTCCTTGATTTCTGCTCTATTTGTGCATTTTTGTTGACATTCTAGTCAGGAACACCAAGCTACTGGTCCGGTACATTCAACAAACAGGCTTCTTGTATGGTCTATAAAGTGCTTTGTGTGTGCATAATTAAAAATAAAATGCTAAATGCTAAAAATAGGAAAAATACAGTCCTCATAACAAGCAGACCATTTACATTATTTGAAATACACAGTGCAAAATGCCAACTCCTTTCCACTGCGTTGATTAAATACACACAAAACCGTAGTACATTTCTTGATTCTTCATATTTTCCTCCATACTATTTTATATCATATTTTTTCACCCAGTAAGGAAGTCCATTAACAAATCTTGAGTCAAGACGCCTTTCTGTAATATTCATTACTTCATTGGCAGTCACAGTGCTTGGTCTGGACTGCAATCCAGAGTAGTAGCAGACACAAATAACGAAATGAAGCACGTTAAAACTTCTGGTTGCTGTTTCCCTTGAAGAAATGATCAATGGTGTGTCTTGTACTGTTGGCTTTGGGTTTCTTTGGGGGAGGAGGTGGTGATGACCCTCGCCTGCAATTAAAAAGTGCATACATAACTTAAGTACTGTTCATAAGTCACAGTATATATTCAAATATCCTGAAGCTGTTTTGTTGAATAAGAAGTCATTGATAGCTGCCATGACTGTATAAGTCAGTAAAAGAACCTGACCTTTTGCTCTTTCCTTTTGCACCAGAGACTTTATTATGATCTGCAAAAAAACCATAACATCCAATGAGTGCGAGAAAAATTGTCAATATTTGCAAACAAATTGCTTAACAATTTTCTATATTGAATTTATAATATACAGCATTGTAAAGGTTTAGCAAGTAAAAAAATAAAAAATAAAATAATAATTTATGCAAAACACTGACCTTCGACCTTTCCCAAAAATAATGCTTCTGAGTAAGCCCTTGGGGGAACAGCTTCTCTGAACTCCAGCAACACTTCCTGGTTGAGACACATGTCCACATGATGGTTGAAGAAAATGAGGTCATCAGTATCCTGAGCCTGGTTACACACTGGACATATCAAAGAGGAGACCGTCGCATCCAGTGGCTTACTAGCCGACTGTTGTAAGGCAATCGATCCGGAATCACTCACGGCTCCATCAGGCACAAGGGCACGCTTTTCGCTCATACTTGTAAAGCGTTTAAAAAAGGGCATCTTAAAATCGGAATGTTCACCATTTTCAAAAACAGATGTTGAGGAGCTGCTGTGATGCCTCTCATCAGTTCTTTCCACCGTGCCTTTGTTTACAGGTTCCATCGAGATCCTGCTTCCTGAGCTTAAATCTGTAGCTTTGCAATGATCAGATACCGGTTTATGATTTTCCGCTTTATCCTGCTTGTCTATTAGTTTTTCGTCCTCACACACCTGAACTACATGCATGGACGTGCTCTTATTGTCCACTGCATTGCAAAGGCACTCATCTATATGTTGGTTGAACGCTGTTAGGTCTGTAGTTTCTATTTGACTAAAGCACACAGGGCATGTAAAGCACTGCAGCATATTTGGAGACTGTGTTGTTGCTCGGGTTGTATATGATGCATGTATTGTGTTTGTTGTGGACACGCTTGCGTCAGCTTTGCCGACTGTCTCATCTGTATCCGGATATGTTATTGATGAGCATGTCTGCGTTTCTTCTGTTGTTTTGTTGGTTGTGGCAATAAAACCAGATTTATTTGTAATTGATGAGTCTGTGGCTAAACATTTCGATATTTTGTCTGCATAATGTCCAGACGTTTTTTCTTGCCCAGATTGCTGTTGCAACCTCTTTGCATGAGCCTTTTGGAAAAAGGTCTGTCGCTGAGGTTCAGTTGTGCCCCCAGATTCTGTCCGCCACTTACTCAAAAGTTTGGATGGTCCGGTCTCAGCACAAAGTTCCGTTGTTGAATTGAGGCTAGAACCCGACAGATTGACCATTTCAGATTTGGGTGGTTGGGTTAAACCGCCAGACTCTGACGCTATCTTCAGAAAACCCATAATGCTCTTCTGCTGGGGCTGTTTGTCATCAATACTGATGAAGCTTGAGACCCGAACACCTAGTAAAGAGAAATAATCTCATTTATATAAAGATCTGAAAGAACTGATTTATGGAAAACAAAAGTAAACAAAGAAAAGGTTTTGGTAGGTCTAAAAACATGTTCTTGTGAGGATTTATGTTGCAATTGCAAGGTCACCGATAAAGCGGTGATGCATCATGTTTAGACACTCAAAGGATTTTATCATATTGACTAATAGAGTTCTCAAGTTTGGCTTGCAAAGGGATGCAGAACCCTTTTCTAGTGCTAGTAATCATGTCAATTTAATTACTGCAGTTATTTCTCTGCCTAATGACATGAAAAATTGGATCCTGCCAACAAAGCGGTTAGGCAAACTACTGTGGTTAATTGCACGGAATTACATGAGGTGTGAAGAACTCTTAATAGACATACAAAGAATAATTATTAAACAACAGCAAAACACAAAACAATCACAACTACATTTATATGGTCCTAGGACTAGGAAAGACTTCGCCCCAATCACATGTGGATTCATCAAACATCAACAGTGTAATAACTGAAGGGATGTTATGGAAGAAAGCTGTGTACCCATTAGTCTCAGCCTCAGGGGGAGAGGGCTGACATTATCAATCTCAGCCTTCAGAAGGTCCTTAGTAGCAGCGAAAAGCTCGTCTTCAGTGCACACAGCACACGGCAACGTAAACGCTCTGGTCCTCACCTCAAAGTTGACATTCTTCAGTTTCAAGGTAACAGTTTTACCCTGTGTGTGCAATAAAACTGTATGAAATGTGTTGGTGTGTAGTCAACGTTGGCGTAACTTTTAAATAAAACACTGGTTTATAAAGATTCAGTCACTGTATACTCGAGCATTAACAGCTTCTCACCAGCACAATATAACATATCAATAGCATGTCAATAACATTTATTTCCCATAATCTGAAGCTATACCTTGAGGCCCTCCTTCTGTAGATCCTCAGCCAAATCGTGGCAGAGCTCTCTGCACAGCGAATACTGCTCTTCTGCATCGCTCATCTCTCCAAACGTCCTGCCAGAAAAAAATGAGCATGGTTCATTCTGTGTTAAATCATTGGGCTTGACACCACCCATCACAGCTCTTGGAGCCATTATGTAATAGCATGTCGTGTAAGGGAACAAATTACCTTTCAGTGCTCAAGCTTTTTCTTTCAGAATCTCTGCAGACAGAAAGACAGTAAAAATGAAGCTTATGCACGTTCCACATTTGGTGCAAAGCAGTGTCCTGATGCTGTTCCACACGTGACCTCGAAAAATCTCGGCAAAGATGGGCTATACAACGCCAAATAGCTAATATTTTGATGAAAATACGACACCTTTCTTCTCTGTCGCTTGGCTCAAGGTAGCTTTATTTCCCCCTTCATGTAAGTATCAAGGGCCCACAGAGTCATTAGTGCAAAGCACCACAGTCAGCTTGGTAACCAAGTCCCCCAACACCACTCTCTTAACTAGCACCCACAGATGCCTCGATGACAGACAAATTATTTTCTACTACACTAGCTCCCTCTTGTGGAGAATCTTGAGGTCTGTTAAACGTACGTACTAGGGACGGGCATTTCAGCCAAAATTACTATTTGTTAATGTGAGTAATACTCAGAAACGCTTAATTTACTATTCAGATTTATTAGACTCTCTTGGAAATTTAAATATTGGAAAATATGGACTCATCCCTAGTACGTGTGTGCGTGCGAGTGAGTTACAAGCCAGATCCACGAGGTGGTATCCAGGATTTGGCACATATAACACAAGTCAGGATCTGATCCTTAATTTTTTTAACCCACGTTCATACACATGCTTTTCTAATTTATCCCTGTTCTCTGAAAAATTCAGATTTTAGATAAAAGCCCTCAAGGAGTAAGGCTTGGTAGCATTTACTTATGTTAACTGAAAGAAATGTGACTGTAGTTCAGGGAGACCAACGAAGCCAGTGCTACACACCTCTCTATGCGAGTAGAGCCGAGCCCGAGTGAGATTTGGAGGAAATGGTGCCAGGATGTTTCAGAGAAGAGCAAAGAGAGCATCGCCATCTGCTGTCCAACCTCAGAACAACTGATGATGTCCAGAGCAGCTAGCATTTTCTCAGTCACTTTCCCAATCCCAGAGACCTGCAAAACAAAACACACATTTAGCATTTGTATAGCCACTATCTTGGAGTTGCTCCACTTGTTTGTCTGTAATCATTAGAGGGTAAAAACCTTCCGAACGGGCAGCTCTCGGATGAAGTCCATCACAGCCTGTCTCTCAGGAAGAATTCTGTATTGGCCATTGGGCTTGTTCTTATCACTGCATACCTTTGCGAGCATCATGTTCGGAGCGATACCTACCGCAGTGATGAAACAAAATACATCCGTCATGATGGTTTTATAAACCACGTATTGTTCACTGTGAATAAACACAACTTAATAATTCTTCGCATTACCAGCGCTTGCGGTGAGCAATGTTTTCTGCTCAATACGGAAGCGCATCTCCCTTACAGCTTCTTCAGGACTCGTCCCAAAAACCTCCACCTGTCCATCAGCCCCTGGGACAGTAGGGGAGGCACTTGGGCTGTCATCAAACAGCACAGGAGACAGGGTATCTGTCTCTGCTCCAATTGCTACATTGTGCATTGTGGGAGGGGGGGGGGGATTAAAGAGGGAGAAAAAAAAAACCTCTTTAATTTCTTAGGGTACGAGTATATATTTGCAGTTTTAAGTTTCATGATTAATACATTGCTCCTCATTTATTGTGGCCTAGTGCAAGAGTGCAGATGTGCATGTGTGTGTATTAAGTAGTCAAGTCTGTTGTATTCTTACCTCAAATAGTCCCTTTTAAGGTTTTCAAGAAGTTGTGTAAAAACCTGTAGTGATATTTATGTATTAATATCTAATAGTCCCAGTACCTTCTGTGGTCTTTGCTTCACAGGTGTGATATATTCTCATAGACTCAGGCCAGTGCTGCCTCTGCTCCAGATGTTCAGTGATGTCCAGATATGCTTCATCTAAACTCATTGGCAGAAAGTGAGGATCATAGTCTGCAAATATTTCTCGCACCTTCAAGACAAACACACAGAAAAATGTTGACAGCAAGATGGACTAAACCTTTAGGCAGAGAGGCTTGGGACTGCAAATGCACATCGTAATCAAACTGATCATGTTGATGGAGACATTTCGACCATTACCTGTTCACTCACTGCTCTGTATTTGTCAAAGTTGGTTGGAACGATGACCAAATTTGGACAGAGCTTCTTGGCAATGAAGCCTGGCATGGCAGCACGGACACCGTACTTCCTGGCATGGTAGTTAGATGTGGACTGAAAATGTTGAACATGTTACATTGACACGTTTGGTGAAAAGTAAGTCTGTTGTCAACATTTCATACCAGTTCCTCCAAACCAGATTTACCCTGCACCCTAAAGAAACATCAGCTTGAACATCATTTGTGGAATATTCAAGTTAAGTCAAGTGAACAGTAACATCCCATCCATAAACATATACACTAGCGTTTGAAGGTTTGGAGTCACCTGTCATATTTTATGAACAGTCATTATTCTATTCACTAAACTCTTCTACAATGCAGTAGATCTAATATATCTGATATAAACCACACACCAAAAGATGTTTTTAGAGGTTTTGTTTGGTATTTAAAGTATTTTGGGGAAAAGCTATTTATAAGTTGAAGAAAAAAAAGTTAAGTGAAATGATAAAAAATTAATAATAAAAGAGAAATGACTATACATAGAGAATTTCAGTATATTATTTAAAGTATCCACTTCAAGATTTGATCACCGCTTTCCAAAAAAAGAGGTATTCTGGGTATTAATGTTTATATTAAAATCACTCTTGATGCTATAAAACTTTCATAGTCATTTTGTAGTCATCATTCTGGACACA
>JAOUQW010000026.1:7136886-7161462 GCA_028565825.1 Olivaichthys viedmensis | reverse complement strand
ACAGTGAAATTGATTCTTCACATATCCCAGCATGTTGGTAAGCTGGGGTTAGAGGTCAGGGTCAGCCATGATACAGCACCCTTGGAGCAGGGAGGGTTAAGGGCCTTGCTCAAGGGCCCAACAATGGCAGCTTGGCAGACCCCACGACCTTCTGATCAGTAGCCCAGTGCCCTAACCACTGAGCCACCACTGCCCACTGCCCTATACCCTGTCCATCAATGAAAACGCACCACCATCGGCCAGTTATTATTTGGGCGGTAGAATAACGGTAGTCCCTTTCCGTAAGTGGATGTGAAGGCCATCTGTTGCCATGCACAATTTGTTTTACCTACAAATTTCACCTATATGATGAAGTGGCCAGTGAGTGTAGAACAAGGTAGATGAACCTAATAAACTGACAATTGGGTGTGTATACTGTCTGAAGTGGTAAGTCTTTGGAACAGAGACACTGGGCTGTTTGGACTGGAGGGGAAAGCTCATTCCACCACTGAGGAACGAGGATACTAAAGCAGTGAGATCTTTTCTTACAAGCATGCTTAGACCTCAAAGAAGGACGTGTCAGGCGCCCTGAAGTTGGTGTGTGGGTGTGTGTAGTCAAGCTGCACTCTCAGAAGAATTTTTTTATGATGAACCTTTAAAGCTTTATGTGTTTATAAAACCGCAGGCGCCGTGGATGAGTACAGTAATGAACTGACAGGCATTTTGAGCAAATCAGGGACAGCTTTATGACAACTTAAGCCATGATGCCAAAATCAAACTTTGATTCGCTGCTAAAGATTCTCTCTCTAACTTACTTTTTCTCCTCAGAAATAATTGTGCAGAAGTGGTTTCATTTGTTGGATCTGAAATGGCAAAAATGTACCACAGAGAGAAGAGCATTCAGCTAAAGAGCAGCGCTTCAGCTCTCTACAACAACCTGAGTATATTGCGCTTGGCACCGCGTTCCCTCACCCATTTCGCCGTGGTGCACGCCAGCGTAGTGAACCTGGTGAGTGCCTCCTGGGACGGTCTAAACTACTCACACCGGCAGCTACAGTCCAAAGAGGGCAACGTGGCCACCAGTTCCTCGCTCATCATGCAGGTGATGCTCCCTCTTAATTTGACCTTTGTTCAGTCTGTGTCGCATGAACAGCAAACTGTTTGTCCACAAGAAAAGCATAGGTACGGATAGTTAGTTGTGCTTGTTTGCTTTTATCACTATCCTGTGTCCTCCAGAACAGTTCAGAGATTTCCCTGCTCAAACTCATCTGATTTAATACCTCAGTTATTGACTAGGTTAAAGGAATACTCCAGCATTTTTCAATTCAACCTGAACTCTATCTAACGCATCTGTAGCATATGTGTGATTACCACGGACTAGAATGAGAAAATAACAGAAAACCTGTTTACTCAAAACTCACTTATAATGGACGTCTAAGGGCACTTGTTGGGTGCAGTTAATAAGCGTTTATGCGAAACATGTATTTTTGTAGAACACGTTAATGAATTCTTAAGTCAAAAGTTTTTTTTTTTTAGCTCTAAATTTGTGGAATTCATCCTTTCAGAGATGGGACTACTTTTTCAGAGGGAAGAATTTCTGGTTTTGTGGTAAGGTAAACACAGAAGTGCATCTGTTTCGGCCTGATTGCGCAACTATACCACAGAACCTCAGTGTTCCAGTGTCGGAAAGTTGCATAAAACTACATACGAACAGCTTTGATAAAATGTTCGCTCGTGTCTGTCTCATCCTAAGACCGTTATTGTTAGAGTGTAACAGTTGTATACATTTTTAACGTTTATTGACAGAATTCAACAACTGCCCTTAGACTTCCATTATAGAAAAGTTACAAGTAAACCGATTTTCCGTTCTTTTCTCAGTACAGGGATGTGTGTTGAAATGATTGTCAGTGGTTAGCGCACATACGCTACAGATGCGATGGGTAGAGTATTCCTTTAAGCAGGTGCGTTAGGCTATGCTCACAATAAATTTTTGGCATCCATCAGAAAACACAGTGCCTTGCTGGTTTGTCGTAGGCGTGTTTGTGGGCGGAGATTGATTTTAGGTGAAATGTATGCATTTTGTGTTAGAACCTGATCGACACACTGACCATGTGACAAGCCGAGACTCGCCGCGAGCTGCCCTTATAGATTTTTAGAGCTGGATTGTACAGCTCTGGATGTGAGCTGACAACCTTCATTAGTTTCTCATCAATCTTCCTCCCTATTTAAAAAAAATAAAATAAAAATTATGCTTTGCTTTGTAATTCGACGTTGGGTTTGAGAAAGGCGCTATATAAATTGAACTTATTATTATTATTATTATTATTATTATTATAACATTGGCGTGACTGCCTCCTATTGGCTGACACATCTCTACGTCCAGAGTATGTTCCGTCAAAAATTCTGATGAACTTTTTTTAACGGATGACAGTGTAGATTTTACGCATCAGCATGCGCTGGTGTGTGTTGTCCGTGAAAACACATTGTTCTTACTGAAATCAATGGCAGGTGGTGTACTGACATGGCATTTTTGACTGATACCAAAAAGTCCTTTTGAACTCAGCCTTGGAACAAGGAAATCACCAAACTCGTGCTGTACTTTGGCACCTGTGATGTAGATGGTCCAAGTTTTTATCCTATTCCAGCCCTTCAGCCAGGAAATGAAAAGCTGTAGAACATTTTTATTTACCTGGCTCAAGTGTATTAGGGACTGGAAGAGAACAGAAACGTACACAGAGGTCAAGAAGTCTGCACTCGGAGGATAGTTCTAGCTAAAATGCACATTTAACCAACAATTTCTTTGAGCAGTCACATTATAAGGGTGAATAGCTGTGAGATACATTTTGTTCTCCTATGCACAGGCTGCATGGTGCGTCCTTCCATCTAGAGATCTCCTTGTCGTCGCCTCTCAGAAAGGGATTCAGGTTGGTCATGCATATTACATATGACATGCATAGCAACAGCCACCATGTCACTGACTATGTTCTTTAGAACACTGTGTATTTGTGTAATAGATGTACGAGTCTGATGGATCCATCATGGTGTACTGGCATGCACTGGACACCCCAGAGACACCCACAGGTAACATCGTATTTCAATCTGATAGGACTTTTGTATGTGTGTGTGGTAATCATACCGTTTCCTCTACATCAGCTAAAGCCATTTTTGCACGAGGGATTGCTGCCGCGAGAGACCAATACATCTGTGTAGGTAAGTGGCTCAAACACAGACATCTAATTGAAAGTGTATGTTCATGTCCATATATAAGGTTTATAGAGCCATAATTAATGGCTATCATGTAAAATGCCGCCTTTATTCCATGTTCCTGTTAGGGGTCTCCTCTGGGGCAGTGTTGGTGTTTGATGTTCCCAGTAAAGGCAGTAACATCACACTGTCTGAAGTCCTCGAGGAACACACCGAGGCAATCACAGACATGGCCTCGGAGTGCTCAGGCAGTATGGTAAAGTACTCACTCTACACCATCGTCAACATCTTGACTTTTGTGGCTTATGAAACGTAACATACCTGAAGTTAGTAATAGTTTTATTTAGCAGGTGCAGTCTAGCTGAATGTAATAAATTGATGATGCTTTAACGTTAATCTAAGAGGGTTTCCATCCTCTTGTTTTTATAAACATTTTGAATGTGCACTTGGGATGTCAGAACATTACTATTGAAGCTTCACTATTCAAATTTTCATAATATTTACATATTTACATACAAAAAATTACAGTGGAATTTACCACAGGTCAACTTTAATCAAGTTGTAGCAACATCTCAAGGATGATCAGTGGAAACGGGATGCACCCGAGCTAAAATCCAAGCGTCAAAGTTTCACAAAACTTTGTGAAAATCTGTTTATGCTTTTTCATTATAAAGTATTTTTGCAGATTGATGAGAAAAAAAAAGAGCTTAATCCATTTTAGAGTAAGGCTGTAACGTAACAAAATGAGAAAGCAGCAACAACAACAACAAAAAAAGGCGTCTGAATACTTTCTTAATGCACTGTAATTAGTAATTATGTAACCAGAGGAGCTTTGTTGGCTGCTAAAAGCTTAAACGCTGTATCCCAGGTGGTGTACTGACATATTAATATTTTGACATACTATCATACTTGTTCAGAACATTTGCATAATAGTAACTGACAGAAACATATAATTTGCATTTTCTTTTGCAAAACATCAGAAAAGGAAACATGCTTTGGATAATAAAGTGTAGATATTTCTCTCTCCCTCTATCAGGAGTGCATAGCTGATTTGGTGAGTGCTGATGACTCGGGTCTTCTCTGTGTGTGGAAGTCTGGCGAGGACTTCCAGCTTCTCAACAAGATCCCTGGATTGGAGTAAGTGCGCTGAAAAACATCCCTGTGTCTGAGTTTGAGACAAATCATGTGAACTTGTTGTTCTGTGCCTTGGAATTTTCTGAATCTTTGTGGATTCTCCAAGAAAAGTCAAGCTAGTGGAATTGGAAAGGGAAAGTGTTGTTCATGAAGATTAACAGTACACCAGGAAGGAATATCTTTTAATCAAAGCTTATGTTTGTGCAAATAATAGTCAGTGTTTTTTTCATAATGCATTTTATCATAGCTTTTGTTGTCTTTGCATATTGTTATACCAGTAGATGGTGCTATAATGGCAAACATTCTGCAGTCGTCCAATCTAGAGGTTATGAATGCATGCACTAGTTTCTCAGTGTCATGCACAGTTAGCATATGTCTTATTTTGAATATTTAGATTTTACTATGGACTACTATACGTAGGCTTACGACTATCCCAACTGTTAGCATGGTGTATAATCTAAGAAGAAACAGAGTAACTACAGGATATTTCAAAGTTTGCCAAGTTTAACCACCATTCACCACCTCCTCTTCGCACCAGCATGAGCTGCTCGTCGGTGAAGCTGTGGAAAGGCACGGTTATAGCCGCCTACGGCACGGGACAGATCCGCCTCTACGAGGGTGTCACTGGGATACTGCACGCTGAGGTTAATGCCCATGCTCGCTGGATCTACTCGCTCGATATCGCTCCTTTTACTGGACTGGTAAGAGAAAACAGATCTTGCTCATGCCAGTGTGTGTAAAACTGATTTGTAGACAGCACCAACATGTTTCCTTTTTTTCCGTCAACTCAAAGCTGCTGTCAGCTGCTGAGGATTCCTTCGTTCGTGTGTGGCATTTAAGCCTGACCCCAGAAACCAACGGTGTGGAGGTAAGAGATGGTACAGACGGGCATGTTTTCTGAACCATCAGCACAATGTTGTGTTTAAGCATAACTCGGTCATACGTCTATGAAGGCTTTCAGTTATCCAGGTTATTTTGAAATGTCTGATCGAATGCTTCATCAGAACAGAAGAAGCCCCGAAGACATATCGCAAAAGACAGATTATACTACAGTACGCCTGTCAGAACATGTTTTACTGTTCGGATACTCTTGGGCATGTAGTGCATTACGTAGGTTCTACAATGCCATTATGTTATACCCTATAAAGTTAGCATATACAGTGAATAGGAATAGGAATGTGTGTGTATATATATCTTTCAAAAGCAGTTCATCAACACCCTTTTCTCTCCTGTGCCCCGTCCAGATCGAGCACCTTTACAATGAATGTGTGACCGACACGCAGATCTGCGGAGCTAAGTTCTGTGATGGTGATGGCTATGCTTTCGCCGTCACGGGCTATGACCTGAGCGAGATCATCCGCTACACGCAGGCATAAGCGCCTCCCTCCAGTCCTCGTGCTTCTGCGGGACTTTACCAGCACACACACAGTCGAGCGCTGTGCCTAGTAGAGTTTATTTGTTCATCTGTGAGTTGACGTGCATTACAGGTACAGGGAGGCTGCTCGCCAGACTCTCAGCAGAACCTTGTGTTGCCGGTACTGTAGTGGAAGCTGAACGTCGATTCCAAACAGGCCCGTAAATGCCATCGCTTAGCTGTTAACGCAGCCATGTGTTGGTCTAATTTAGTCTTGTCAGAACTCTTGTTTGAGTGGGACCTTATTTTAAGGATGAGCCAAACTTGAAATGGTCATGTTTCTGACAACAGTCAGATCTCTCTTTAAGAAGCTGCGACAGAAAATATATGGTAGATATGAAGAAACTATATGAAAGCAAGATGTATAAAAAATAAGATCAATGTTAATATCAAAGTAATGTTTATTCATTAAGTCAAGTTCAAATACTGATACGAGATACTGGTGGGAGTAACTTTGTTACACAGATGTGTAATGACAAAGATGAAGAAGACAAAGAAATGTAATTTATAGGAGCAGGTTTTACATGCACAAATGTTCCTTCATTATCACAAAAATGGTCAAATGGTAAAAAATCATTTCAGAAGTTTGCATCTCCCTTTCTGAATATTCTTTTAACTTGTATGCCCCTTTTTTTTCCTCTTTTTTTTAACCTTCCTCCAACCTCGTTAGTATCCTCTGAGCAGCTTTCAGGATACTAACACCTTTTATGTAGATAGATTGTAAAATAGAGGTACATTTTTACTTTTTTCCCCATTCAAAAACCATGTGGATGCAAACTTTTGCACTCAACTGTATGTATATGTTCTATATACTAAAATGTATATTCCAGAGTGACTTTATTACCATAGACATCATGTATCTCTTCATACCATTTTATGTGGCTAAGCTGGGCTTCGCATCAATACCGATTGAGTTTGTTTATTTAATATGAACGTTATCGTGTCAGATAGTATGAAACTATTTTTCCTTAAGGAATTTTAATGTTTTTAAATAATGCACTCTTATTTCTTATTGGTTTTAATATTACAGGATCAAGGCTTATGTATGCTAGTCCATTAACATTTGTAGTGCGTTTTATTCGTTTTTCTTATGTTTGAATAGTTTCACCAGTAGATGGCACCAAATTCACCCCATCAATAAAAATGATCTGTAGGATCGAAATGTTCACTTTTTAAACGAATTGTTCTTTCTATAGAAGTTAATATATAATAATGAAGCATGGCTTACTATACTTAATGTATAATAATTTAATATGGCTGACTATACTGAACATATAATATTTTATCATGGGTATTAGATAATAGTATTTTATATCCACCAGATACATTAAGATGAGATCAACTTGACTGAAAAACAGAAGAAAAAAACCCAAAACAGTTATTCCAGCATAGCATTGTGTAAAGTGTGTAAAAAGAGCAAAAAAATTAAAAAGTATGTACAAAATAGAAGTATCTTAATGTTCTTGTTAATTAAAGAAAAGATTGCATTAAGTATAGCATTTTAACATAAACTGATATTAAAATATTAAAATAATGAATATTGCACTTAGAAACAATAAATATTGAGCCTAAAAGGGTGACAAATGACCTATATACAGTGTTACAAACTGCAACAATCTCTAGATACAGTATATATTAGCAAACTAGGTGATGACGGGGAATAATAGTGATATCCCACTCACATTGTGAAGAGCACAAAAAAGCGTTTAAAACGTTTAGTATTGCACGTCTGATTGTTATGGTAAACATTTCAGCTCTTACAGACTCCTCTTACGATCAGCAGGTTGTATAATCTAAGAAATACAGACACTACAACCTCAAAGTTTAAGCATTGTTCCTGAGTACCAAAGAGTTACTGACCCATTTATTTTTAAACAGGAGTGTATACCATGTGATGTAGAACTCACACCCATGCTGTTTATTTTAGCTGTAAGCAAAACTGTGCAAAACCGATTGTACTGGAGCAACCTGATTATCAGCTGAGATATTTGACAGGCTCTAATCAATCATCCGTCATATGGCGTGCAAACTTCTGCTGAAGACTTTGGATCCTGCTCTCTGTGTTTGGCCATAACACACTTTGCTCATCTTGCTATCATTCACAAGCATAAGGCTCTAGCCTTAAATAACCCATTTCAATATTTGTTGTTGTCATTCTGACATGCTGTGCAGGCTCTGTTTTGCCAAAAATACATGTGTCCACAGGCAAAGCTGCTGCTGTCCACCCTGCTCAGAATTTTATTGGATAGGTTAATGTAAAAAAGCACTGGACCTTACGTAAGACTTTTTTTTTTTCAAAACTTTGCCCAGTGTAATCTCACACTAGGTATGTGTGAGCGTGAGCATGAGCGGGACTGGACATCAGGGGCACAGAACAGCTTATCTGAAGAGGGGGGTGGGGTGGAGGCACATTGCCACTAAAGGTTAGCTGGAGTGAAAAAGAGAGAGCGAGAGAGAAGGCAAGTGAGAAGTCCAATGGCTGCTGCTCTAATGGAGTTACATAATGCTGTTTTATAGCATTGAGAGAGAGAGAGAGATTGTAGAGTGTATCGGGTAGTAAGGAAATGAACACTGGCTGGATTAGGACAGTGAATTCAATAGTGTCCTCATCAATGCCAACTGTAGCCTCGGGGCTCCAGCTGGAGACCACAGGAAACTCTGGCCTCGTACAAACCACTGAAATACTGCCTGCCAGTGCGATACGCAGCTGGTGACACTTTAGTTCAAAGTGGAGCTTCGGAGTATTTCTGTGCAGCCATACTGTGTGATATGCAGAAATATATGGCAGTATTGTATGTTTGTTTACTCCGAGGCAACTGAGAACCATCATTAGTAGCTTTTCCATGTTCTCTGTGATATTTTTGCTTCATCTACAGTGCATCGGTGTTACCGTTTGCCTTGTCCTTGTCTACCTTGACTACCTTAGTCCTCAGGAAGCCCAAGTGGCTCATTATGCTGATTGGAAAGTGTACTGTGATGCAGTTGTGTGTGTGTGTGTGTGTGTGTGTGTACACTAGAGAGAGAGAGTGTATAAGAGCATATGAAAGTGTATTTGATGTTTTGCAGGCAGGAGGGGCAGCAGTGACCCCATTCATAAAACCCAGCAGACACGCTCCCATCTTTTATTAATGAGAGAGAGAAACGAAACCCTCTTTCCCTCTAATGAGTGCAATACAACCCATCCATTGTTCTTCTTATCTGTTCATAAATCTGACCATTAGCTAAATCTCGCTTACTCTCTTTTTTTTTTTTTTTCCAGCATTTTACAAACATGGCCAAACCTAATGACCCGTAAATACGAGCCTCTGTAAACAGCTGGACGCATCCTGTTATTGTGAATGATTAATTTAGGGGACGTCTGGATGGTGTGCCAAGCGCTAGTCCTCTTTTCAGACTTTGGGGAGCGTGCGCATCCTTAGAGCTAAGCCTGCTGGGAAGATTTTTCAACATGAGGATCGACAGCCTAATACTCTGGCACTGAAGAGAGAAAAAGGACTTAAGTAGGAGGAAATGGAGAGAGAGAGCAAAGCCAACATTAAGGAGAAATCCAAAGGAGAGGGACAGGAAGTGGGGAGTGATTGGGCTGGATTGAGAAAGAAGTCGCCATCCGACGGCCGGAAGATGATTCATTTGATTTATTTTGGCTTTTTTCGGCCTCTCCGGGGAATGAAGCACGTGCGCACTCCTCCTATCTCTCACACTGCCCATGTCCCGTTTCAGCAGATCCATGGTGGAGTGGGGAAGAAAAGAGAGAGCAAGATGTAGAACTCCATCTGGGCCACCAATGGGACCAAACGGCGAGCCAAAACGGTGTTATTCACGCAGCCAGTTACTGTATTTAACTGACCCACATTTGCAGATGGTAGTTTATTATATGTACATCGGAACTGAATACAAAAACTACCGAACTGCTATAATCTTTTCTAATTTCCAGTTTTATATCAGGAGTAACGAGTGATATGTGGATATTTTGGAGATTTTACATAGAATGGCTGATCACTTCATACATGGACAAAATAATGATGTAATATAAACCTGGCCAATCTAATCTCAGCATAGTCAAATGATTAGTTATGTAGGAATGTTTCAATAACCAACTGCATGTAACGTATTATCTGGGTTATAGAGTCTAGTGAATTTTTTAAATACTTTTACCATGTAAAGGGGGAAATTTTATTTAAAGGTTTATCTAGAGGGTATTTGACAGGTTATAACTTTTATATAATGCAGATATAACTATCAAGAGTCTAATTTTCTTCAATTTCCTTTAATTCAAGTGGTCACATGTCACAGGAACTAAACTAAAACAATGTCTTTGCACTGGGAAGTCTTGATTAAGTATCGGTGTTTTCTTATAATCTCCTGTTCTTAAAACTTTAAATAGCTTCGTAGTGTCTCATTGCACATTAATTTGTTACTACAATAATAAATTACTCAGAAAATAATGGTTGACTAAGACCAGTCAGAATGCTCTACTGGACAGTCAAGTAGGACTTGTGGCTTCTCCTAGTTTCACATTGCCTCCCCATGAACCACCCACTAACCCAGTATTTGTTTCTCTATGCTCTATTATGTTTTGCTTTCTTTTATTCCCAGGCTTAGCCCAGCCTTGCCCCAGCATTAAATAGTGAATCACCTTGGTTTCGGCGTAGACGCACGTACACCGATGTATGCATTTACCAGTAGACTAAGGTTCCACAAACGTGCACAAGTGCCACCTCCAACACTCCAAGTTTAACTAATTTTGTGTTAAATGAACATATTTAGACTTCTTAGATATCTGTAGTGAAATGCTAGGGGCGCCAGACATTGTGTCCTTGCATTCTGTCACTGATGCCACAGGGATAATGGGCTTTGAATGGAAGTGGAAGTGCATCTTGCTGATGGATGAATTTGTTCTTTCATTTGTCACTCCATCAAATCAGCTTTGGGGATGAAAAATAGAAAGCCAAGTTAAGGAAAGTCAGAATGTACTGCACAGTGAAGAAGCCATGTAGCAATTCATCTTGGGAACTTTATAAGGCACCTCACATGATAATGAAGTGAAATCTGGGCATTATCAGTGCTCTCTGAAGACAAATCTATGGTTAATGCCTGTCTTAATTACACTGTCTTACTGTCTTAAATACAATGCCTGTCTTAATCAACTCCACAAATCAATAGACTCTTTCCCACAGCAAGACCTAAAACTACAATAAGGAATTTCTACAGCCAATTTTGTTTACATTGTGCTTTTTTGTGCTAAGTGCCCTTCCTTTAAATCAGTGTTTTCTGATTCCGGTCCCTCAGTAGCCTACTCTTCCACAACACAGTTTGCTGTTTTTCCATATCTAGTAGATCTGATTGAAACTCTTGAACTCATGCCAGGCTTGATAATTGACTGTTGAGTTAAATGAGGTTCCATATATTCTGCATGTTGCACTTAGTGAAGATTTACTTAAATCTACTTACCATATAATGCATTATTTCGAGTGCTGCCATTTTCTCAGTAAAAATGTTGTTTAACAGAAAAATTGCATTTTAACACTTCTGTATTTTTGTGGTTTCAGTTTGCTAGCAAAATGACTGGTAATTTGTAATGTCATGCAAATGTCAACTTTATCGTTGAAAATAAAGTTGTGAGAACAGGAATTACTTTTAAATTGTCCACTTGGGTCGATATTAACCGCTCTGACAATTTATAGGGAAGTTGTATAATTTGTCCTTCAAATACGAGTGGTGTTCCCACACACAACAGCGTGTTTCACCCAGCTATACTGCACTGTTACAAAAGAGAGATATCTTACTATTGAATGTTTGCCTGCGTTCTTATTTCAGACTGGGCAGGCCAAAGGTCAGATGTATTTCATAGCACTTAATGTTAGCGTGAATAAGTAAATCATGCAAGATCCCATGAGAATATTAACTAGTCAGATAGCTGTAAATGTTTATCCCTAAACAAAGCTGGCTAGCTAACATAGGAGCAAATATAACTAGCTACCTACGATTAAGCATTTAGTGGGAGAACAGTGCTTTTACATTGCAGCATGTAATGCATTGCTGCATTCAGTGTTGAATTATTAAATATAGTCCACTTTGTCTCTCTCAATTGTCGCAGCTACAGCAAATGGTAATGTTGATATTGACGCACCCCAAAATGGCGCCACCTACACTCCTTGTGCATGTGCAATTCGACAGTCTCAGTTAGGGACCCTGAATTTTCTTGGCTGGTAGTCGGGCAATAATGTCCTCTTGTGGCTCCTTTTATTAGCAAGGTTAAGCTGAATTAAATCAGCCCTCCTCACAAGCTGGGAATGCCATCAGGTTGCATTCGCACCTCATTTATCCAGCTTTGGATGCAGCATGCCAAGCATGATGGAGCAGGAAGTGTGGCAGGGTCAGGCACTGCGGCAAGGGCTTTGGCAATGACTGGAGGAGGAATTAGCACATTTGCACGGGTGGCCCCCTGTTGAAAGGCGAGCTAGAGAAAGAAAGAGGGAGAGAGAGAAGTGAGGCAGTTACTGCTGTGACCTGACCCAACTCCTCATCTTTAGTAGAAATGGTACTTTTAAATGTTGTGTGTAACAGGGAGAGACTGGAGAAAGAGAAAAACAGAGACTGGAGCCTGCAAAAAAACCAAAATGCCTGTACATGCATGTGTACATGATTACTGATTACCCCATTCTAGTTGCGCAAGACACAATTTTCACTTTAACTTAATCCTGTCAAATACAGGCGTCTAGTCATTAGATTTGGAAGTCAAGCTCCAACCAGTGCTGAGCTATTTAAAGTACCTCATAATATTTGAATTCTAGACACGCACTTGCCTGGATTATGTGACTACTGAAAGTTTATAAATCACTTGTGTCTTAGCACTGTGCTAAACACTGGTTTCATGTATCAAGTTTCATGTCAATATATTTTGGTCTGTATCACATGACTTCAAGTTTAAGATAAAGGCTCGTAACGTTGATGGGCTCAGTTAATTTTTTTGTCAGAACACTTTGTAATAATTTCTCCTCACATTCTGTCTGCTGTCAATAAAATATCTGCTCAGAGAAGAAACTCCAGTCTCTGTGGCTCCCCAGGCTCTGTAAACAAGAGAAAAACAAATGATGTGGACCACCAAAATCCAACCAATCAGGACAAGGAGGCATCACTACTTGCCTGTCAATGTAGACTGTCAATTAAAAAAACTCCATCTTTCACTAGCATTCAGGTGTTCTAGCCTAGGCATATGTTTTGGGGGCATGGCTTTGGGATGGACGCAAGAGGGACTGTATTTAGTTGAATTTTGTCTTTTAAAACAGCTAGTTCCAGCTAATTTCAGCTAAAATGGTTATACCTTTAACACTGATTAATTAAAGACCAGGAAGCTCAAATGTTCTCAGAATTTTTGGTTCCACTTTACTTAAAAGTGGTGCTCATAGGGCAATATGACACCTACATAAGCCCTTCCTGACAACTGACAAACCTACATATACATTTATAAATGTAGATGAGCATATATACTAATTCCAACAGCTATCAGCGGTCATGAAGACTGCTTTTGTCAATTTTGATGTCAGATTGGCATAACACCTGAGTCAGTCTAGTGACATAAGGTTGACACTTTCCAGGCTGACTTTAGAACATTATCACAAATTACTGAGTAGCTTAATGTACTTTTGGTAATATTATTAAAATAATGTAATTTTGTTTTCATATACTGGTTTATTGTAGCCAATGTGTCTCAATAGTCAGTCATTGTTAACAATGCTTTATTATTTTCCTACCTTAAATATGTCTGTTGATTGGTCAACATGTCAAATATCAAAACCAAACTCACTCTAATTTAGGGCTAGAGAAAATGTACATAACGCGGTCATTACGGCATCATGGCATTGGTATAGGTTTTCATACCAATCTTGCAGATATTAAAATGAAACTCACTTTACTTAGGTTCCAAAAATATACATAACTCTGTCATGGATTTGTCATAGATATTAATAAAAAATCTTATAAATAGCAAATGCACTTCACTTAAGGAGCAAAGAAAATATATAACTGTTGTACAAAGAATGTCATAACACAACCATATGTCAACAAAGGCCTGTCACGCGTTATGTCAACTTGACATAACATCAAAATCAGCCTTTATGACAAATGACACAGGTTAGAATAGGCCTTTATGTATGTTTATGTAGGTTTTTGTCAGTTGTCATGAAGGGCACTATACGTAATAGCCCTATGAACACGTCCTTAAGTACAGTGTTACGGCATTTTTGTCAGATGGTGGACATTATGTGTGATACCTTTATTGGGTTGTGTAAAGAAGCAGAGCTGAGAAAAGAGAGGGAACATCGCAGATATGGTTGTTACAGGTTAACTAACTGTGAGAGTCTTATCAGCCTGTTGGCTTACATACTTGTTTTGCTTAATTCACTCTCTATAAATATGCACAAATTCAACATATTTGGTGAATGTTTTGTAGAATTGTTGTAACTGTTGGATATTGTTTTACATATGCACTAGTTATTTTCAGACAGGCAGTAAGTATTACATAATGTATGCTACATTGAGCACAGCTGGTGTAGTCTGGGTGCTCTCAGGTATTCTTAGCTTTACTTACTGTGTGTGTGTGTGTGTGTGTGTCCCAGTTGCTTTGTCACTCATGCTGTCACCAGTTGACCCTCGGTAGCTTTGCACTCAAGGTCGACCTGATATGCTGTGCTGGACAGAAACTGGACTTTCTCTTTCTCTTCCTCCCTCTCTCCCTCTCACGTACACCACACACACAAACTATGACCCCATTTTTGCAACCTCTCCTAGTGCCATGCTTTTGTCTGAAACTTTGTCTTGTACTACACCTATATGCATTACATTATTTGGAAAGAATGACAAGTCACCAGGTAAATCAGTATATTTGGATATACACTGACCACACAATCCACTGACCACACGACCTCTTCCCATAATACACTCCCGCAGTCACAACACGGTCACAAGATCCCCATGGCTGTGGCATCGGTATGCCCCGTAAATAGCCCTATACAAGGCCTCCGGGTGAAGAAAATAAAATTAACCATTAACCTCATACAAGGACACTGTAGTTTTAAACCGTCATGTGAAAATGAACCTGCTGCCCTCATCACTACTTTCACAAACAACGTCCTGTTCACACACATTGCTTAGTTTCCAATGATCCAGTGCTACTAGTTACAAATCCCAAGGACTGCAACAAAAGCATTGTCCAACATAGTCCCTTTCTCAGGACACAGCAAGCTCTCCAGATGAGCCATGCCTCGCCCACATGATGTGCAGAACAGAGCAAACACTGGAGTCTAAATGGAGCGGAAAGACAAACCCCTCAATCTGGCTGTTTGGGATTCTCAGTGGGCATCCAAAAGCAGGCATTAACCAAAGCTTTTAAGTGAAGTGTAAAGATCACCAGAGAGGTCCATTTGTAGGACAAAAGGATAGATGAAGGAGACTCTGAATGGACCTGTTCCAAGGTGTAGGACTGATCCTGTCCTTAACCCTGACCTAAATCCTCCACATAGGTTCAAGTGCAAATGTATTTAAAAGATTTTGTTTTTGTTTTAGATTTTACATGTTATGGCATTATACACATTGTTATAATTAGGTATGAAAATGCACCATACTTTATAGCAATCTTTATTATGCATTGTTAACATTATGCATTGTAAGTAGTGTTTAGAACACATTGTATCACCAGTACCAAAGAAACTTAGCCCAAGTTTGCATAGTTCCTCTGTGAAATCATCCCACAAGACTTTTTAACTTTTCAAAGAACATCTGAAGGTGATTGAGTCAAAATACAACACATTAGGTTGCTGTTGCATGACATAAGGAAATATTTCATTCACAATTGTTGAAAATATTAACCCTTAAGATACCTCCCAGTGTTCATTGCCATTGTATTTTATTATATTTTGCAAAGACACTACAAAAGACTGCTTATTATTTAGTGCTCTAGTGTAGTGTAGTGCAGTGTAGTTTTGGGCTTGATCAAATTGTGAGAAATAAACCATTGAAACATTGGAAATGCTGTTTGTTTAATAAACATTTTTGTTTAAACTCACAAATACATATAATGAGGTTATATTATCATATGTCAGTCAATAATCTACTCAAATGAAATGTATTTCAATTCAGTTACTTGTTACTATGCAAACTGGGACTGCGTTTATTTGGTGTTGCCAATATAATGTGTTATGACACTACTTATAATGCATTCTGTTAACAATTCATTATTCATGGTAAACATTGCTATAAAGTGTAATGCCAACAACAATGTGTTTATTACATCAATATAATGCCTTATGAATGCATTATAACATGTTATGAATATATTCATAGGTCATTATACATATGGCCTTCATAGAAAGTGTTACACCAAACTTTTATTTCTGTTTTGCAGTACCAGTTGATCAGTTCTGGTTGTAATGGAGACAGTTAAGATAGCAACAACAAAAAAACATTTTCACAATGTATTTATGTCAAATGAACTGTGTAATATATTGATAATATATTGTAAATATGTTTTACAATATTCAGATTATTGCCACTTTTCACTTTTCAAACTTTTCATAGTGACAATCAGTTTGACATATATCACATATATTATGGTTTATAATTTATATTGACAATATAATGTATATAAATCATGTATTATAGCTAGGCTATTGTATACTGCAATGCATATGATTATGCTTAATTTTAATTTAATTATCCATATGTCCTACAGCAGTGCACAGGATAAATGGCACATCATTTATTTATCATTGAAATAAAACTGGGGCTTTGTGTTGACAGAAGGAGCACAAAAAGTCGCATGAAGCACATGCATTATTAGATATATTACAAAACATTTAATGACACATATATTTGTAAAATACATTGAGAACTTTGAAATATATTGGTAATTATAATACATGTTATTTTGCACCATATCATTGCATAAGGGTGTCTCAAACATGTAAACATGACACTACATGTTTATGCACATGCAATCTGAAACACATCACACTGCACCAAGCACATGGGCTCGAGTAGTCATAAATCACAATATTTATGTATTGTGCATGCAAACTTGTCCACATTACAGTAGACTTTCATACAATACCATACATTCATTAATGAGGGTGTAAGTGTTTCAGAGATATTTGGCAATTATAAACTGCGGGGGATTGCTGAGCGAAAAAGCCTATCTCACCCACACTCTCTGTAGCCCTTCCAAAATCAGTGTCATGCAGTTCAAAATATAGGCGTCTAGGTTGGACACGAGAACTGTTTCTATACATAGGATTTAGAAGGGCTATGTGACGCAATATCCAGAAATATTTTACTTATTTGCTTCTCAACTTACTTTGAGAATTCCTTTTGAATTAACCAAGTGTTCAAATTTTGGATGCTCAAATTTTTTTTCTAATATAAATTTAACACTTAAATGCAAGTTCTTTTTTTGTTTAATGCTATATTAAAGCCCTGTACACATCTTTCATCTCCGTTTCATAGCCATAAACACATATCAATAAATATATCCCGGCTTATGCACCTGTCATTCACACATTCACAAAAATTCTACTAATATGATCGTATACATCGCTGTTTACAAATACAGAAAGATTTAAAAATGAGAATTGTCACATTCTGCATACAACTTTGACTTGTTTATTCCTTAGCATTCACTTGCAGTTCTTGTTTAACTTCTGATAGGCAGTGTCTAAAATGTTTTGTAGAGCAATACATAGCTCACTGTAGCAGTTTTGTTCAACAGTACAAAGTACAACACCAGTAGACTAGATTTGAACACCACAGACTAGAACTTATGATAAGATTACTGATTTACCCAAATTAAATGAACTTAGATTCACTTTTGGCCCTCCGAGTTTCAGAGTCTCCTCTCACATTCGAGAGTTAAGAGAATGGGTGTGTATTATGAATAAGTGTTATTGTGTGTTATGAGTGTTCATTATACGAGGAAGCCAGGAGAAGCTGCGGCGGTAACCCATCCCTGTTTCCATGGCAATCCCAAACTGCTGCTGGGATGAGTGACACTGCTGGGAACATGGCACGTGCCAAAGCCTGTCCTCTTTCTTTTTCCTCTCTATGTCTTTCTCACACTCTCTGCCACTCCCTCTCTGTCAACTCTTTTTCTCTTTATTATCTTTGTCTGGCCTGTTCTCATTTTCTTACCCTCTAGCCTTCTCACTCACTCTCCATGTCCCTCCACCTTCACATTCTCGTGCACACTCTCCCATCTTTTCCTCTCTCGTTTCTGCCTTTCTCTTTCGTCCTCTTGCCGGGCTTCTATTCATAGCTCTCTGTGGCAAGCCATGCTCAGGATAAACACTGGGTGGGTCCAGATGGACTGTGTTACCAGCCATAGCTCGAACCTTCTCTCACCGAGAAAAAACAGACTGGACTGAGAGAGTCGGTTGAGGGCAGGTGTGTGATTCCACCAACATGATGTCTCCATTCTCTGTGGTCCTGTTCTAGTGTAATTCACACCTGATGCCCAGCCTCTCCACAGAGGTCAAGCATTATGCCACAGTTTCTACCGGCTGTACCAGGTCTTATGAAGACAGTGCTTTTATTTTTGTGAGGACCATTTAGAAATTTTACACCATTTTTAATTATTTTTTCATGCATGCATAGTTTTTACGGTTGTAAATTTGCATTCAGGCATCATAGTAATGAACATAATGAACAACCTGTGTGTTTATGCTATCTTATGGACACATGATTTAATTGTTTCATAACAGCATATATCGATTTGATCCTTTTTTTGCACTTGTACTAATAATTGTAATAAGTCTTATAAAAAGTAAATAAATTAAAAGTAATAACATGGGACCGTTTATTTTCGCTCTAAATTTACTGAAGTTGGACATGGTGCAGGAAAGCCTTTCATAGATTACTGATTAAGATATAGATTGTCAAATACATTAAACTGTACAATAAAATGTTATTTTGTTTGAGGAGTCATTACCTCATGGGATCTTGGATTAAAATTTTGCTTTGCTGTACAATTTAGATTTTTTAATTATTGCAAATAGGCAAACTCCGGCATCCCTCCAAAACTTCTTTCATGAAAATGAGCTATATAAAAAGCTAATATAAAAAGTAACACATGCAATAAGAGATACTTTAAGCTTAAACGTATAGCGAAGCTGTATAATTTTATTTTAACAAAATATTTTTGAACCATAAAAGGTTTTCTTAAGTGCATATGTTCTGCAAAGCACTGCTTTCAAATGTATCATCACCCCTACAATTAATATTTGGTGAAGCCTCCCCTGAAGAGAATAACAGCACTGAGTCTCTTCCTGGAATGTTGAACTTGTAGACACTTGTATACACTCCATGCACAACATTTTAGGCTCCTTTATATTCTTAGGTTTGTGCATGTGGACCTCTTCAATACCGACCACGGGTATTTAATAAGGCTCAAATCCGGAGACTGAGATGGCCACTGTGTTCGTGCAACCGTTTCTGTGTTGATTCAGATATATGCTTGGAGTTTAAACCTCTTGGCAGAGGCAACCAGGTTTTGGGCTAAGATATCTTGGTACTTAGCAGAGTTCATGATGCCATCAATCTTCCCAAGAGCCCCTGGACCACAAGCTGGAAAATAGCCTCAAAAGCATCAATAATCCAGCACCATATATAACGGTGAGTATCAGGTCCTTTTCCTAAGTTTTTTTCAAACATGCCGATGGTGTGCACGACCAAAACATTTTATTTTGGTCTCATCTGACAACACATGATTCCAATTATAGTTCCAATGACACTTGGTAAAGTTGAAGTGCTGCATTTTGTGAGTTGCTCTCAGGAAGAGCTTATTTTGTGCAACCGTTTTAAACAGCTTATCGTTATAGAGGTGGCATCTAATAGTTGATTTTGAAACTTAACCCCAAGAATCAACTAAACTGTGCAATGCTGAAACTGTGATCTTTTGGTTTTTCTTTGCCTTCCTCACCATCCTCCTCATCCTGGCAAGTTTTCAACTGTTCCAGAAACTTTTTTGTTATGGCCCTGATTGTGCTTAATGGTATTTTAACTGTTTTTTTATATTTTATATCCATTACCTGACATGTGCAGGTGAACAAGCGTTTGTCTCTTTTGTGTTGAAAGCTGTTTGGTTTTTCCCATGGTGATGAAAGAGATTTTACATGTGTGTTACCTCATATTTATACCCCAGGAAAACAGGACATGGTCAATGAAAAGAGTTCCTGGAGACTGAGAGCAATTTCTTCAAAGCATTTATTTTAAATATTCTTTAGTGGTGTTGATAATTTTTAGTGGTGTTGATATTTGAAAATACTCTCATTTTAGAAAAAGGTCTGTATGAAAATTATTTTTGTTCGAGGGAAGGTAAGTAGTTTCTCTTATTATTTAAGTGGAAAATTTGTCATTGTGTGTAATGTTTAATAATGTTTGCTCATTTTCATGTGAGGTGCCAATAATTCTAGATTTGACTGTATCAAAAATGTACTGACTATCTTGCCATTGTCACTGTCTGCAATCATAATTATTACTGTTACAGTTGGTTGTTATTGTTGTCATTGTTTTTGTTATGTTGTTATCACTGCCAGAATAGGAATAAAAGGTGCGAGACATGCTCTTCTCTCCTTCTCTCTCTCTCTCTCTCTCTCTCTCTCTCTCTTATATTTTATATTTAAATTTTACACAAGTTTTGCCATCTTTCCACCACATGGGAAAAACCCAAAAATTTATGTCACCAAAGTGAGCCAAGACATTGTAGGCCAAGAGGCAGACAGTGAGTCACCCGAGGAGAACTAGACTCTGAGGTGAGTCTAATGCTCCTTGGTTCCCGATTTAACTCATAACCACTGGGTCACCAATTACAGGAGTAATTTCTACTTCTCGGATACATGTGTGGTCAAGAATATAAGCAGCAGTTACTTTAGCTGGACATGTTAAATCTGGGCTGGAAAAATTAAACATCTGGCACGGTTTTGAAATTGACCTCAACATCAGCATTTCAACATCATGAACAAATACGCATAAGCCATTTTGTTAAACTGTGTGACTTGGTAAAGGACGGAAGCTTGAGCTAGATCTTTGCCATCCCAACAAACTAGCTGACTTCTGAATGATGGTGTTGGTAATGTGGTTGTGCAGTCTGACAGATGTAGACTTGATTATGATAAAATTCAAAAATGTACACATGGCTTCAGATCATACAGTATGGCTAAAAAAAAGGCCAGCAGTGACCACATTTTTGGACAGGAGGCCGTTCTAGGGGCGGGCTCAGGCTGAGGGCTGCCTTTGTGAGCGATTGTTCAAGCTCAATTGGCACTTCTGTAACACATCTTTGTGGGGTGGATCAGTTCTGAGAATGGCATGGCTCTATGCCACAAAAAGCTGGGCACTGTGGGCTAGTTCGAGAGTCGCTGAGTGAAACTGATCTGGCTGGAATGAACCCTTCAAGCCTTTCATGTGGCAATGGTTTTTGTTTGAATCAGCCTACGCAAGGCCTTTCTGACCCACCGATCAGCACTTTAACCCCCTTGCGAAAAGAGAGAGAGAGAGTGGCAGTGAACTTCATTGACTTTGCTATTATTCTCCATTTTGCCACAGGCACATCAATGGCATTGGGTATAAGCCTGGGTGAAAAAAAAGGGCTAAGCGAGACACTTTGGGATAAAGAGAACGGTCAATGGTGCATGGTACCATGGAGAGCCAACAACAAACAAACAAGGCTGCAAACTGACCATGCACAAAGCTGCCACTAACTGACAGAACCATTGTGCGGTAACTTTTTCAAAAGAGACAAAAAAACAGAGATGTTTTTTAACAAATTTATTGCCTTAAAGCTTTGCAATTTGATAAGAATTTCCTTTTTCTTCAACTCAAAATAAGAAAATTACTAACTGTGGAATTTTCGGTCCGGGAACCATAGAGAGGGAGTGGGAGATTGTAGAAATGTCTGAGTGGGATGAAAAAAGGCAGATGTTTCAGTTACACTAGCGGACTGAAAACAGTGTTTCATGAAAGTGAGAAGTAAATGCAAAAGATTTTCTCTAATGACTAATGACTGCTAATGAGCCATTACGAATTACCTACACATCCTGCCATACATGCACACTTCATGATGTCACTAACCAATGATCGGCTGCTTCAGTGAATTAGTTGTAACTCTGTTGTTAAATATACAGATGTGACAAATTAAAGTAAAAACCAACATAAAGTGTCTTAGTAAGGTGTTGGGCCACCACGAGCCACCAGAACAGATTCAGTGCGCCTTGGCATAGATTCTACAAGTCTCTGGAACTGTATTGGAGGGATAGAGAACCATTCTTCCAAAAGATATTCTCTCAATTGGTGTTTTGATGATGGTGCTGGAGAGCGCTGTCTAACACGTCAGTCCAAAATCTCCCATAGGGGTTTAATTGGGTTGAGATCTGGTGACTGCAAAGGCCATTGCATATGATTTACATAATTTTCATACTCATCAAACCCTTCAGTGACCCCTCGTGCCCCGTGGATGCACTCAGTTATTCAGAATTTTTCTTTAATTTGTCACCCGTCTGTATATAAGGCCTCATCTCAAACTCACAGTTCTCTTTTCTCCTAGCAATGCCAATAATTAAATTAAATTAAATTAACTGGCTAGGCAATCTACTGTATGCTACACATAATCATATTTCTGCATCTTTACAAATGTTCCACAATAAACTGAAATTTTTCGACAATTCAAAATAATTTTATGCTAATGTGCAACAAACCTATTGACTGAAGGCCCACTTATTTATGACCCATCACTCTCACATCAATTAGTAGAAAAAAATGGTTTTGCAAGGGTTCTTTGAATAATTAACGGTTATTAGCTTCCTAAACAGGTTCTACCTAGAAACTGCTCTAATAAAGAAAACCCTCTTTGTAAGGTTCTACATAGAACCTTTAAGGCTTCTAAACAAAGAAGCCTTGAGGGTTCTAGATTTAACCTGCACTTGTAGTTTTATAGTTTAGCTAAGATAAGACTGGAACTGCAACACTGGAACTGAGTAACACAAATGCATATGACATGATTAATAGGAATGATAGTCTCGGGTCAGTAGATTACTGAGCAGGTAGTGAATAAACAGTGCTGAGGCAGCTCTAGATATGATAAACAGATCATCCGAAGCCTGGGAATCAGTAATCTGTTCCAGGAATACTATTTAATGTTTACGGTTCTTCAAGGAACATTTCAGTTATGGAATCATTTATATGGTGCATATCTCCCCAGTGCTTCTCCAGGCCACAGGCAATGTTTGTGATGGCACCGAGATGCACCCATGCAGTCTAGTGGAACTCCTCTGACAGGTCTAGCAAGGCCATCTATGGAGAAACACACCTGTTGCACAGTTAACCACGCAGAACCCATCTACAATACGGCTTGACTCATCAGCGCCCTGTGTGTGTGTATCCTGGGGTGTGGATGTTAGAAAGTTAAACTGACTCTATTGGCAGGCAGAAAAATCTGAGGTACACCATAAGCCGACACATTAAAAAGTCTTATGCACTCTTAGCAAAAAAGTTAAATCAGATGGGGTTACATGTAAAACCCATTTAGAATGCTAAGAACCCTCAACTATCCAAAGAACCATTTTTTTCTAAGAGTGTACCCATGGTCCTCAAAGGTCTGGGGTCTGTGATGTAAGCCAGAGGGTCTGCGTTTATATTATTATTATTTTTAATGATGTTATGGTGGAGATCACTTGAACTCCTATCAAATTTGTTGTAGTTGTATAATTATTATTTAGTTACTACACACTCTCAGAAAAAAAAAATTGTTCCTTAGGTGTTCTTTGGATAGTTAAGGGTTCTTGGCTTCCTAAAGGGGCTCTACTGGGATAAGGAAACACTCTGTTGCAGGGTTCTACATAGAATCTTTAGGGTTCTAGATTTATTCTAAATCTCAGAAACTTAAAAACAATAAATACTGCAATTTTAATAGAATGAGGAAAAGTGCTGTAACTTTAATACAAAATTTTGTATTACATTTTAACACATAACTAGTTTGGGCTGTGTGGGTGGAAAGTTCAGGAATTAAAAAGCTCCAATAACTATGATGGCACATAATATTTGTCCAATATGCCTAATGTTTTAATAGTTGGGTGGTACGTTATAATTTTTATAATAAATCTGTACTGCAATCATAAGGGGGTCTGTACATTTTTGTTTTTACACTGCAAGCGGTCTGTGGCTTTTCAGCAGTTGTAGAAATGGCCTGTAATCTTTCATCAGAAATTCAAATGTATTACTTTTTCGATTCCTACTGAATGTGTTATCACTTTTTTTTAATTAAAATCTTTAAATCTCTTTAACAAACCAACAACGGCATTTTGAATTGACCTGCTCAATGCATGTCTGCTTGCCAACATGAAGTAGTAAATAGTAAGTAGTAAAATAAACAAAACTAGCTAACCTGCTGGTGACAACACTGTTCTAGGATAATATAGCCTTACATAGCTTTGTCTTATAATAACATTAAAGTTTCTATAAATGATCAAATGACGTCTAAATTATTCATTGATAACATATGACAAAAGTACCTCATTTAGTTTGTATGTGTAGCTGATTCCTATTTACTCTTTGGGTCTTTTTACCTCATTAATGGGACAATAATGTTTAATTTTTATTTTTAAATTTTTTTTGTGATGGTATATAAACATGTTGTCATTAACAAGTAATTCATACATTTTGAACATATTCAGGCATTTCTGAAAGAAATATAGCCTATAACATTTGCCTTCTATTTGCCCCCCCCCCCCCACACACACATCATATTGCAAGCCCACTGATTGGCCATAAGCACCTCAGGTCACAGATGGAATCTGTTCTTAATA
>JAOUQW010000026.1:7115305-7133907 GCA_028565825.1 Olivaichthys viedmensis | reverse complement strand
CCTACCCACACCCACCCCCCCACCCTTCCCTTCATGTTACATGTGCTTACTGTTTCCCCCCCCCCCCCCACACACACACCCACACACACACACACACACACACACACACACTCTCTCACATGTATTACATTTGCCTTCTATTTGCCCCCCCACACACCCACACCCACCCACACACACACACACACACACACACACACACTCTCACATCAGGATGATTAAAATATGAGAACCTTGTCGCAAACATGCTGCTTTTGCTCTTCTACAAGCAGATCTGAACTTGCTCATATTGCCTTATCGGTACTTTGCACGGTCACCGCGTGCACGAGCCCGGCGATCGAGCCGAGGAGCCGCAGCTGCTCGTCCCTTTATGAATGGATGGGTGTGGCAGTGGGGCGCGAGCGCGGCTGGCGTCACGGGGCTGGCCGATATCCGCTGACGTGTTCTGGCGGAGAGATGACAAGAGCGCGAGAGGCTCTGGACTCTGGAGTGCCGCGCGCGACCGAAGCCTCTGCGAGACTTGCGCATCAGATACACGGAGCTGCACGAGACAGGGTGAGTGCCGTACGGGAAAAAAACACGGGCGACGGCGCAGACCTGCACACTGCCGCACTAAATAGTAGGGTCATTTCTATTATGGCAAAAAAATCAAATAATGCAACCTATGTCAAAGCCGCGAACTAGTTGGATACGATGCTCAAGCCTGCATTACTAAGCATTTGATTTTCGTCGGGTTAAAAAAGAAAAGAAAAGAAAAGGTTCTTGCTTTAAAAGAAAAAGAAAGAAGAAGAAGCCTTTTCCTCTCATTGAGGTTGTGATTAACACTTTGATCATATGCACTTAAATTCTTAGGCTAGTTTTATTGTTTGGGTACTTTTTTTTTCTTTTCTTTTTTTTAGAGATGCCTAGCCTATACCACATCACAGTGGGCTGCACTTGCAGCAGTTTGGGGGTGCTAACTCAGCATATCTCTTCTTTTTTTTAAAAGCGCAGAAGCACCGTGCACAAAAAGGCCGAGGCAACTCGCATCAGCATCAGCATCAGCACCAGCCAACGCAACGCAACGCAACGCAGCGCCTTTGCGCATCCGTTGTGGCGCCTCTTTGGCAACATTCACTTTTTGCATTCCTCCTGCCGCACTTCTGTTTCGGGAGAGAGATTCCCAGCTTCCCATCTGAAGCCAGTCATCTCGGGACAGTCGCAGGGGCATGTTGCTGAAATTCTAGTGCCCTGCGCGGACTGTTGGTCTCCTCCGACGAGCAGTTTCACTGCGAGCCTAAACTCATATGACAGATAAGAAAAGCTCATATGTTGTCTTGATCTTTATGGAAGAAGAATACAACACGTTCAGACTGGTTCTGAAATAGAGCAAGAAGCAGAAGTGTGTCGCAAAGAGCCAAAAAAGATTCCTCCTGCCGAGAGCTGTACACTGAAAGTAAGTTATTTTGCTTCAACTTGAAAGAGTCTGAATGTACCCTAACTTCTGCCCAAGTTTCAGCTCGCTGCCTGATTTCTATTTTGGTAGCCAGAGCGGCTTCTGCTGCTCGGGTCCACATGTGGATCCTATTGCCTATCGGAGAAGCAACTACATATTCAACTACTTAGGGGTGGGTTGTTATTGTGTTTATGATTTAACTTATGATCATGCACAAAGCGTGTGGTTTCTGTGTGTGTGTGTGTGTGTGTGTGTGTGTGTGTGTGTGTGTGAAGCACAGCTTTAAGACTTGCAGTTGAAATGCACTAATCGAGTCAGGTTTTGAGCAGAAATGCACAAAGTTTGCCAATGATCATCGAGATATTGGCCGTGGTAATAGTGATAACAAGTTGAGATACGCAACTTAACCCCTTTGGCAAACCGTAAAGTGATTTATTGTGTGAGGCTGAGCATTCTAACAAATCACAAACTTTTTTATGCAGTGAGCATCCTGACCAATCCAGATCAGTGTTTATGTGGGTGTTTTAACGAGTCACGCCACATGTTCCAACGAATGTAAATAATTGGGGTCAAAGCAATGCAGGCCAATCTTTTACCAAGCCACATGAGGGTTCACCGATGTGTGTTTAAGTTGTTGTTCAAATTGTAGCAATCTAATTGCAAGGCATTAGCTTGTCAATATTGTGCAGCCCTAGTTGGAAGCACACTGCACAGCTACAACCTAGAAGGTGTGCCCCATATTCTATGGCAGGGGTATTCAACTAAAATTTGTGAAGGTCCAGTTACGTAAAATTCCTTCCTTACAAAGGTCCGGAAAAGCAAACTAACATGACTGAATGGCGACAACCGTTACGTTTTAATGCTTAACCATTAATGATTAGTTCATGGCTACCAATGAAATGAAATAAGACATCAAATATATTTTTAAAATCTGTTGTATTTTTAACATATCTTTATAAACATTCTGAGCTGTAAGGGAATGGACCAGCACTCTGGTGGTCATATTGAGCTTTGAGTTGGTTTATTTGATTTCTCTTTAGAACCGAATTTTGTGGGGAGGTTCATTTGTTAAGTTGTTATGTTTTGTTTCGTAGCGGCGCTTCACGTTACCACTTTTGACTAGTGCCACGGAGTCTGAACAGATGACACGGTTTTAAACTTTTTTTTTTTTTTTGGAAGCCATGTTGTCACTTCACTAATCAGACCAGAGAGGGTAAATGAAATGAAAAATCTATGAAATTCTTTCCTTTCTGATCTAATATCTCCAGCCCTGTAGCTAGCTTCTGGACCGATGAGCTGCCTGCAGCTAAATAATTTACATACATATGTGATTGGATAAGCCGCAACAGAGGATCTGCTACAGAAACGGTGCTGGTTCATGTTTAGAAAAAGAGTCGCTGAACTATGTTTTTTTTCCCATAACTACGCTATTTTGTCAAGTGTTTGGTTCGGTTCGCTGAAATACTTTGCTGGATCCGCATCTGAACCGCGGCCTGCCAGTTGACGATCCCTGGCCTATGGCATGCAATTGTCTGGTAAACTGTACAAACAACTGTGGGTGTGTCATCTGGGAGTCATGAAGACAAGTTCAGCTCCTCAGTGTCTAGTATGTGTTTGGTTTTTGCACTGTTTGGTCGTGGAAGTCCGACACACTGCAGAACATCCAACCTGCGACTTGAATTCTCTTAGGATACTCAAGGAGCACTTCAAGTGAGTTTGTTGGTCTTTGTTGATAAGCAAGCATGAACTACTTGTATGGATGATTTGCTTGTTTTACTACAGAAACTTCAGAAGAATGCAAGTACACAGTGTTGAATGAAGATTCAGCTGGACACAAATGAGTGAGAGTTAATAAGAGTTAATTCAACACTGGGGATTTTGCTGTTTATGTTCCATTAAACACTTTCAGATATTAGGCAAATTAACCAGAGATAGGCAGAGTTGCGCAGTTAGGCTATAGGCTATTGTTCTTTTTGGGTAACTTAACACAGCTGCGTAAACAGATTTCTGAGGCCAGTATCTACTTGACTTTGCCTCACTGTCACATTTCTTTCTTTTTTTTTTACAATCATACATTTCTGAATATTTTAGTAATATGCTGTTTGATATTTGCCATGTGTAAAAACTAAGTTATAAAGGAAACAAATTTTGAAATGACAATTTGTGGTGTCTATTTATCTATTGATGGTGAAACTGTTTTCTGCATATGCACTTGATCCCCTGATCTGAAATGTAGATCAGTAGCACTGAGTGTGCCAAACCAACGGTCTGTCCTGTCGGTTCAGGAACAGACTTTGCAAGACATTTTCCTCTGGTTGTTATCTCCTGTGGATGTGAAAGCTTTCTTGCCTGGGTGAGGCAGTACTTTCCTTGTGTGCTTCCCACCACCCTTGTGTGTCTCCTTTTTTCAGTGAGATTGTTGTTGGTGACTTGAGCTTTCCAGAGAGCTTGCACTCCAAACATTCCAGGCTTCTCGAGAACAGAGGGGCTGGCCAGCTCAGCGCAGCTGGGAACCTTATAAGACTATGAGGCTCTGCGTGCTGAGCAATATCGCTCTCCCCTTAAACTCCATACCCCGGCGCATTTGGGGATGTGGGGGCAGGGTGACTGATCTCTGCATTCCACTCTGTGTAACAGGGGCAGTGTGCCATCTAAATCAATGCAGTTCCCATTTGGGTTGCATACAAACAGGTCTGTATAGAAATGTGCTCAAAACACCCTCAAAGCATGCATACTGTAAGCTGGCAAGTGCCTTGCATATTGACGCACATACACACGCAGGAAAAACAAACGTGTAGTTCTCCCAAACCACATGATGTTCATCTGCACTAGAGAAATGCAGTTGAAAGAGACAGCCATTGTCCGGTGTTCTATCTATTCTCTGCTTTCTTGGCTGCATTCGCAAAGAGAAGTGGGGCCAACACAGCATGGGTGATAGAGTGAGAAAAGAGCGATGGAGAGACAGCGAGAGAGAAAGAGAGGAATAGAGGGAAGAAAAGAGGAGTGCTGATCCTGGAGAGGAGGCACAAGGGGTTGGGATGGGCGTGCTTGGCCGAATCCAACACTGCTATAAACAGAAGAGAGAGAAAGTGAACAAAGATGAGACCCAGAGACACAGTTGCAGGAAAATGAGGGGTGTAATTATTAACAAGTGATGTTAAATGGGAGTTGAAGAAGAAAAAGACACAAAAAGGAGGCCAGACGAGAGACATGGGTGTTAGAACTGATAAAAAGAGTGAGGTGTTACTACTTTTTTTTGTCAGGAAGCTTTCATACTGGTGTATTGATGTACACTCAGCATCTGTTTTTGCACTCTTGTCCTATAATGACTTAAGTGAATGATACGCTGCAATGTTTGAGCCATGAAATTTCAACATTTTATGTAGTAATAGTGAAACAGTATGACAACTACACGAGCGTTCAAAAGTTTGGAATCGCTGCTCAACAGTTTGGAATCAATGTTTTCAGTATTATTATGAACTCCATTTTGCTTTAGATACATCTATACAATGAGTGTAATATGATTCTAGTGTTTATGCATTTTTGGTTTCAAATCATTTGTAGAAAGCTGTGCCCAGCACATTGTGCCCAGAATGATGACTACAGAATGACTATGAAAGTTTTATAGCATCAAGAGTGATCTTAATATAAAAAATTAATACCCAGAATGCCTCTTTTTTTTGAAAGCGGTGATCAAATCTTGAAGTGGATACTTTAAATAATATACTGGAATTATCTATGTATAGTCATTTCTCCTTTATCATTAAATTTTTATCATTTAACTTTTTAAATGACTTTTAAATAACTTTTCCCCAAAATACTTTAAATACCAAACAAAACCTCTAAAAAGTCCTTTTGGTGTGTGGTTTATATTAGATATATTAGTTCTACTTCATTGTATAAGAGGTTAGTGAACAGAATAATGACTGTTCATAAAATATGACTTTTGAACGCTAGCGCAGATATGAAAAGGTGCACACTACAGCAATATTTGCCATAACACAAGGGCATTGCATTGGGGTGAGAGACCATAAATCGTCTTTGTTTATGAGTTACAGAGTGCTGTTGTAGTCCACTCAGTTCATCAAGGGCTGCACTGTTTACAGGTGAGTTCCAACGTTAATCTAACACACCTGAACCAGTTAATCAAGTCAGTCGCCTTACAGAAGCAGGCAAGGGCACATCTGCTTACATACCTTAAGGTTTAAAACATTCAAAAACCACATACCATCAGTGTGTCTTTCCCATTCCATAATTTTTTTAATAATTAGAAAGCTTAAAAACATAAAACTTGAAGCCTTTGCTTGGTTGGGAATTATGAATTGTATTTAGCACAATATGGAGGTAGCATATGGAGTTTACACCATCACACACACACATTACATTCATGTACTTCCTTTCTCAATTGTAAACACACACACATGCTGGGACAGTGTGGGGGGGAGCATGTCAGTGCCACTTGAGAGATGTGAGGACTGGAAGGTGTTATGGCAGGACAGAGGAGAGGGCTGACTGATGACAGGGTCTGCTACATTACCCACACGCCCCTTTCCTTCTGCTATCTGTGCCTGTATTTTTTCACTTTAATTCTTTAGCTAGCCATCGTCTATCTGTTTGACTGCCTGTCCATGTTAACTGTGCACATAAGTCCATTGCACAACTCCTGATGACTCACTTTACATACTGTAATTACTTATCAAAGATAGCTAATTGGTTAGCTATTTAGATTTTGTGTGGGGATAAATATTTACAGCTAGCTAATACTGTTGTGGGTTGTCCAACTAGCGATACTTGTTCTATCTTGCAAAATATAATGTGTTTGCACAGGTATTTCTTAGCAGTATGATATAGAATGCCATTCGAATTTAAGCATAATGTTAACACCAAACATAAAACACATCTTTATGTCCTATAAATACATGTGAGCATTACCCAAGCTAGCTAGCCAACATACTTATATGCATTTAAATGTTTCTATCTGCCTAGTGTTAGCTATCTATCTAGTAGCCACTACATTGTGAGAAAAACTGTTAAATATGTAGCCCTAAAGGGTTCTTTGGTTTGTCTCTCTGTGGGAACCCTTAAAGTCCTATGTAGAACTCTATAACAAAGTGTTTTACCATCAGAGAGGGTTCCACATAGAACCCTTTAGAAAGCCAAGAACCCTTAACTGTCCAAACAACACTTGAGGAACTTTTATTTCTGAGAGTGTAGGCCTATGTTAATCAATGTTAGTTAATGAATATGGTTTTATAACAGACAATGTGCTGTATATAAGTTTTGTCATATATTCACAAGTCATTGCATGTTGTTGGGCTTAGGAGTAAGTATAGAAGGGGGCAAAATTGTCCGCCTTTTTGACCTAAAATAGTTAAGTTCATACTGGCAGAGGCAAAAGTAGGTTGCAATTCTAAGAAGGGTGTGTGTTGCCACCAGGCATGACAAGCTCTGAGATAACCACTACAATAATATAGAGGAAGAACAAAAGAGAGAACTGAAAATGTACAGCTTCATAGTGTGACTGATATTATAGAGCATTATCTAGTTAATACTCTATAATGCAACTAACAGGAGAACTTAGAACATACTACACATAACAGTAGTATTTATTTAATGTACAAATAGGTCCATAACCCATCATATGAAGTAATCAAATTACATTGTAAATTCCATGTAAGGTTACTGCTTTAGGCCATTGCTAAATAGTGCTATAATATTACATGCAGATATTTTGTATGTGTATGTTTTACTATGTGAACAAGTGGGAACAGGTATGGTTCCTTATGTGTTTCTTTTGCTCTTTCTGTGGCACCTTCATAAGAACTTCTGAGTATCTGAGTCAATATCAAGGTGTTTACTCTGTTCTTCTGGTAAAGCATTTGTTATAGACCTTTTCTACTTCTCCCTACATACTGATAGATGATACTGACCCAGAAACACAGCATGGAAGGGCAGCTTGCATGATACTTTCAGGGAGTAGACAGAGATCAAGTATCTGTTTTGGGCTTACAGAGCTTACGTAAAGTCAGTGGGAGAGAGAGGGACTAGATCCAAGATCAACACTTGGACTGAAGACAACATCCATTCCACTGAAGTGCCACAAAATCACTGTCAGCCCAAGAGATTTTTTAAATGTCAATTGCAATTTTAATAAAGCTTTTCTTGATTGGAAGTTGAGGGAGTTCACAACTTTTTAGCTGACTTTTAATCAGTTTTCATAAAAAAGTGTTGGACTCCGAATTAAGATACCCCATTAACACCTCCTCTGTGCGCATACGAGTGTGGGGGACAAAAAAGGGAAACAAGTAAAGGCAGAATGTTACAAATAAGAAAAATAATGAATCACTTTCTGTTCTTAAGGCACAAAACTAAGTTCTACTAATGAAGTTGCCTTAGTAGGTGACAGTAACATTACACAACCATTAAACTTGGTTTGCTTACAGCATGTGCATGGCACTTAAACACATTTGTTTGCTTGCTATGTCTGCCGTTTGCAATGCAAGCGACCTGTGGAGGCCAGTGTTAGACCGTAAAATTCACTCTAATGTAATTAAAATAGAACTGAATAGACACTTCCTTTCTGGAACTGGATAAAGAGACCTCATTTGTCTGCAAAATAAAATGCACACATTTGACTATGTTTGCACATCAGGGGAAGCCTGAATCACAGGTCTTCTTTACTTGTTCAAATGTTGCTTGGCTGGCTGCTTTAAGCTGGGAGTTGCCATTGTGGCATTTGTATAATACACCCAAGCAGCTGAAACTGGGATGCCACCGCCACAGCCCCTCTCAGAAATGTGGTTTGAAAACAAAACACAGAAAATTTCCCATGCATACAATGGAATGTAGTTTACATACAGGTACAGTGTTTGTTGGCATGATGTGTTATTGATGTGATGTGCTTTGAATTCTCTACTCCAGTCATTAATGATAAAAAATGATCAAGAATGATTTAGTAAGTGTAAAGCTATCTTTCTATTATCATGTGATGATATAGTTCTACAGTAGTTTCAATCGGCACATGACCTGCAAAAACAGTCTGTTCTTCCAAGAACACAATTAATCCCTGGTGTCAGTGTTCTTTTTGTTCCATCACTGATGGCTCCTGGGAGCCTATTTGTGACGGGCATGGAGCTAATAACAGTATGGATTTTTCCATTGCTTTTCAAAAATGTTCTGCAGTGCACCGCAGTGTGCGTATGTGTACGTGTGTGTTTGTGTGTGCTTAACCTATGACCTACTGTCTCTGTGCATGTTGTAGACGCATGCATGCACAGCAGTTTGTTTGTCAGACTGTGTTCTAGCATGTTTATGCTCCACATTTTTAAACAGTGTATGCATTCCAAATCTGTAACAGCATCACCCAGTCGACACTCCCCAGTCACACAGTCATCCCAACAAAGCCCCTTCCTGTTTGCACTGAAAGCCCCTGTCCCAAGAGAGACAGTGTCAGAAGCACACACAAACACACACACACACATACACACAGAGACAGAGAGAGAGATAGAGAGAGAGACAGATCAATAGTGTAATAGAAAGAAAGCGTTGGAGGCAGAAAAGAATGAGACTGAAAAAGCAAGACCCGAGTCAAACAGTGGTCTCCTTCTCTTTAGCTAGCTCTCCCTGCTCTCCCTCGGCTTACAATGACAGTTCTACGGCCTATAAGAGCATCCCGGTAATGTAACTGACATACAGTATGTCTTTATAAGAGTGTGTTGTGTGCACTCTCTCTCTATCTGTGGCTCTAAGCTCCATGCAGGGCAGAATTAAAGCAGGCCTTGTCTACAGCCCTGTGGCATTCCTCTGCCCCCCCAGAGGTGGACAGCCTGATCCCAGCTTGGCCTGCTGCTTCCGCAGCATGAGCTCCCGAGGTATTTAGCTTGGCAGGGCCTTATATTTGATCAACCTGTTTGTCTAGTCCACCCATTCTCATACACCCTCTTCACACCCTGTCTCTTCATATTTTTTCTTTACATAAAATAAGAATACAAAATGCGTTGTGCTAGGTGTGTCATAAGTAGTGTTTGTTAGGAGGCTACAGCCGGCTTGAAGGACCACATACAAAGATATCCTGTTTCTAAGTACAGCTAATTATTAAGTATAGCAAAACTGTCTATTAGCAAAGGAGGTTGGCCTTAATTTAACTTTTAAATATGTGATTTTAAGGTATTATGATTTATCCGCATTAACTCTTCCTTTGTTCCAATATTTGTCTTTGCTCATTCAATAGGCATTTCTAGCCTGAAGTGTTTACACGTGAAAGTCTGAGGGCTTGTGAAGATTTATCTTACAACTAGCACACAACTGCAAATGCCTGGTAACAGGAGCCTGTCCTGCACCTCAGGATAGCGATTAATGAAGCCCAATTGTAAAATGCCGCTTTCTCCTGCTGATTTAGGATTCGTTTTCTCTGCTAAAGTTCTCCTGATTATTGTTCTTTCAACTGAACTGCTTAAACCAGGTACCTTTTGAATGTGTCCGTGTTTTGCGAGTCCTCATAGTATCCAGTGATGTTTCTGATGTATGGCATTAAAATGGGAAGGAAACTATATCATGCAACATTATACTGTGCATGTTGTAAGAAACTAGGTTTCACATTATGTTTCTGACTGCATTACACTGGCTCTGTTGAGCTGCTGGTAAAATTGGCCTCTTTATTATAATATATATATTAACAGCATGATATACATAAATTCTGAAACTGAACTCTGCTATTTTCAAAACCAAACAGCTCATCCACAGGCAAATCAGCTGTTATCCTAAGAGAGGCTAGCACTGCAAATCAGATGTTCAGGTACTCAGCCGTAGCGCAGTCCTGTGATTAAGCCTTGGCACTGGAGCGGCTGGGTGAAGCCTTAATGAGATTAGCCTCTTCACTTGAGCGGGTTGTTTAAAGAGCTTCATGTTTAACCTCTGGGCGGTGTCCTGCTGAGAATATTACCTAATGTGCATGTTCCTCTTTTGGCTGATCCAAGATCAAACTTTAACGTTTCCCTCATAGGTAAAGACATACGATAAAAGCTGACCAGATCAGATTGCAGTAAAACAAACGCCGAATGGAATTCTGACACCTTCAGATCTTATTCAGTGTCTCGCGCATGATGGTCTAAGATGAGAACTGTTTGTCTGGGCTGATCAGACCAGAGCTTCACTGATTATGAAGAAAAGTCCTGTAACTTATCAAGTCTGCAAGTCTGTCCATTGTCACTGGTAGAAATAACAACCATCAGTGGAAGCTTAATATTCAGATGTCCAATGACCCGTGATGACCCTGAATCTCCAGCCTTTCCTGGAGCTCCATTAAGTTCATTCCATCTCCATCCTCATCAAAGCAGCTTTAAGCCAGTGAAGAATGAGGAGCATCTGCTGACCCTGCTCCACCTCCAACCCCCCACAATTCTTCACTGCTTAGCCTCAGAAGCAGTAAATCAGAGAGGGATTATGGGAGGCTGGAGATGGAGCAGGGTCCACCCTCCAATGTTTATTAGCACTGGGGCTCAGGGAACAGCAGGACTGCATTCTGCACAGTCCTGGTCTCCTGATCTGAGGAATGTCAGGGACATATCAGTCCAAATGCCCTTGAGAACGGGGGACTAGAGTCCAGTGATGGCGATGGACTATGTGGGCTGGCAGGAACTGTGTGCCTGTGAATTGAAGTGCATTACAGAGCGAGCCAGATCTTTTGGATGCTAGAGTTATCTGGGTGTGTGTATGTGTGTGTTTGTGTTTTCTGCGTGTGCTGACAGTGCTCCCAGGCACCTGCACCCAAGCCAATGGCACTTTTCGGCAAACATCTGCCCCGCTCCGCCACCGCATACACCGACACCGATTTCAGCAGCACACAGCTCGGAGAAGTGCTCAGGGGAAATAATGATCCAAACTGCACACGGCTTCCCACATTGGCTAAGTGACATAACAGCTCTGAGGGAAAAAAATATATAACAGGGACACTGAACATACTGAACTATTGGAGATGCAAATCTTCCACATCCAAATGAAGATGCTTCAACAATTAAGCCACTGTGTTTATTCTGCAAGTTCGTTTCTCGCTTCATTTGTAATATCAAGTTGACTAGAATCAGGACTGTATATTCATCAAGTGATAGCATGATAGTCATCCAGGTTAAACCGTTCTTGTTTTGAGATAAACCTGTCCTGTGATGTTTCAGCCTCTGATTGCCATACAAGAATTGGAACAGTAAGTAGATCACGTATGTCAGCGGTATGCCCAATCGAGACGTGCCGACATACTTGGAGAGCTTGAAATTCAGCATCGATAAGATGCCGTGACCTGTCCCTGCCCTAAAGAGACGAATCGGGGTAAACAAGTCGAGTTCTATTCATCTCACGCCTTTCCTTCTCTATTTTGCTTGCTCTCCTGCTCAGCCTCACCCCTGTTTTTCTCTACAATTCCTTTGTTTCTCTTTTACTTTTTCTGTGTGGGCCACCCTGGTTTCGCAGACTCGCTCCTCTGTCTGCTCTGCTGTCTCTCTCGTGTTCTTTCACACCCTCTGCTGTCACTCTTTCTCTCTACAGCTTCTTTGTCCTCCAAATTTTTTCTCCCTTCCTCCACCTCTCGTCTTTCCACTTGTTCCCTTACAATTCCCCACTCACACACTGGCCTGTGGCCATTTCCTACTTTTCCCTCTTCCTCTTTCCCCTCGTTTATCTCCAATGTTTCATCAGTCTTATCTTTTTTGGATGTTCTGTACACATACAGACACGCTTACAGGCTGCTCACATGCAACACCATCCTCCTGATATCACGACACCACTTCCTCTTCTCTGTGTCTTGGTTGTGGAAAACACACGTGGATATTTCCATGTTTTGAGGCCAAACATTTTCAACACCATCAATTACCACACGCAACACCTCGATAAGGATGTGGACCACAGTGACAGCTGTATCTAGGTTGATGCAGGTTGATGACACTGTGCAGAGTGTAAGAGAAGGTGCAAGTGTGGAGCAGACTTTTGGTTAGACGTGGTACGGGTGGTGCAGTTTGGGGCTGGGGTGGGGTGAATCGGGGACAAACAAGTGGCTCAGTACAGCCATGGTGCCCTAAATTTGCGCTGTCTCCTCTGCCCGATTTAGCTCACTACCCCGTTGTCAGCTTGTCTGCCCCTTCTGTGCCTGGGGAGTCTACAGCAGAAGATTTGTTTGAGGATGTTTGTGTGTATCAGAGGAAGAAGGTGTGGATTTATGGATGTAATACATACCAGAGGGTGGGTGTATATGGGTCAAATATGAGACTGGTCTATTTTATGTCCAAAGGCTGTTGATTTTAAAGAAAACTATTAATATACATGTTATATATCATTCCACTCTTCTCTGTTGTCTCATAAAGGTGTTTACATAAAATACATATTAAGTGCAAAGCAGTCATTCAGAATAACAGTCACAATAAAAGTGCTTTGGCGTATTATTTTTAAATGTTGGGAGTGTTATTCTGTAAGATAAAGGGTTTTTATATTTGACCCATATATGCGCAGTTTTTTCAGATGCTCCAGATGTGTGTGTATGTCTATGTCTGTCCACATCATATTCACAAAAACAAACCCAGAACACGTTTCATTCTGGTTCCCAGGCTTACCACTTATCCATTCAGAGGGAGCTCGCTGGCTAATTTGTTTGTTTGTCTCTCTGCCTGCCACATTTTGTATGGCCTAGTTTAAACAGTGTGACATACATTACAGCAAATACTACATCACTGAACTCCTTTTTATAGGCAGCCTTAGATTCCCATGCCCATTTTCATAGACATGCCTAATGCACTCCCTATTCTGACCCCCAAGCCACTTCTCCCACTCTCACTCCTTTCTGGACTCGCCAGAAAGGCCAAGAGGGCATCACTTTCTCAGGGTCTGCTGCTTGCAGTGGGCACCGCTATGCCTGCTAGTGTCCAGCTGGGCTTCAGACGGATGAAGTGTGGGAAAAGGAGGCGTACGGCTCGCTCGGGCTTGTGACTGACACCGCTGCCACTCTCTGGGCGATGACCTCATGCCTGATCACAGCCACACAGTGGGCCTATTGAGCATGGGCATTTTCTAAAAGGCTTTTTTTCCCCATTTAAAGTGGTTCCTGTGATATACAAATGAGACATTGCTGTGTAATGTTTAGAGTGGAACAGAATGCAACTGAGAAAACCTGTGATTATTTCAGTTTATATTCTATCTAGACCAGTAGAGGCCAGTGTTCTTAACCTGCACAGAAGGGCAAAAGCATGGACTGTTGTTTTTAAACCGAGTGGTTTTCCAAAGTACACATATTTTTAAACAGTTGTGGCGCTTCTTTCTTGTTGACAGCCTTTGAAGCTAGCTGCATTCCCTGGTAAAATGTACTTCTGCCTGCCACCATAAAATATATAGTCACTCCTTAGTTTAATAAATGCATCTTAAAAGATGAATGCAAAGACCATGGCCAAAAGCAGGGTGTTCGATCCTTTTCAGACAACTGCACCCATGAATCAAGAAGTGAATCTCCAGATGTCTAACAAGACTCTGTAGGAACAGGTCTTACATGACATAGCCTAGAGTGGTCTATGTTATCCTCTGTGTAATATTGTCATGTGTATTGTGAGTATTGTTAGTAGAGCCCATGGCTTCATATAGATATTATATTTTGGACCTATGGCTTCATATAGATCTCATATTTTTTTTATTTTTGGATTCAAACAGTATCTCTGTCTGAAATAAACGTGCTACAATAGCCAATTGGTTCATTCCTAGCCTGGTTTATAGGTACTTTAGCCCAGATGCATGTGACTTTTAAGCAAAGGAACTGTAGGAAAGTGTGATTTATCAACCACTCCACTGAAATCCCAGCCATATCTCCTTCTCTATAAAGCTAATGCTTTGCTTCTTGTTTATTTATAACCTACCTGCTATATGTTCATATTAAGAGGAACAACTTAGCGATTGCGTTTCGTTTCTTACCGAATCTTACCTTTTAAATATTCTGCTCCACTTCTTTCTCTTCTTTTTGCCTGAGCAACGTGAGCCTTGCAAATCTGAACGAATAAAGTAGCTTATTTGTTGTGCGTTGTATTGAATGCAATTTTTTTTTCTTAATGTTAAATTCCTTTGTGTGTCTGTCAAGTTGCATGAAAATTGTTGTAATACAACCTGCAACTAGCTCGTAAAAGTTTCCCATGTAAAGCCAGCCGGAGTGAGGAGTTCATTTTTATGGTAACACTCAATGACTCCAGTCAGCGTACATAAATCTTGCAAATATTCGACACTCAAGAACAACACTAAATTGTGCAAAATGTAGAAAGGACGATGGTGGAGTCAGACTGAAGTAAAAGTCACATACATTCCAATCGGATTGCGTTGCCACATTTCAGATATGTATCAGATTTCAGTACCACATATGCCCAAATCGGAAGTGAAAATGTCAGATTCAATGCGATTTTGCTGTTCAAACTGTCATGAAATAAAACACAAATCTGGGTCACATAGGTGAAAAAAAAAGAAAAAAAAGATTGCCTGCAGTGTGAACGTGGGCCTATGTTTAATCGCATAGTTAAAAAAAAGAAAAGAAAGAAAGACAGGCAGGAGGATCCGGATTGATTTCTTGATTGGTTAATACACCCTGACTATTGGGAATCAGATGCTGATCACAGAGCCCAGGACAGTCACAGAGACATTTCTTCCCATGGAATGAAGTTGAGTGATGGTTATCAGGATGTGCACCGCTTAGCCGGAGTGTTTTCTCTTTTTCTTTTTCTTTTTCTTCTTCTTCTTCTTCTCAAAACCCGCTTATAGCAGCTTAAAGGCTGGAACAAGGCACGCGATCTGCCTCTTGTGATCGCCGCGGTTTGTGCGCGCGACTTGGGAAAGGCGCGGGTTAACGGCGCTCGAGAGCTTCGCCGGTTGGGGCGGGGCCGCGCGTGCGATTGGCTCCCCTTCGTCCTGCCTCATTGATTCTGGGTTGCGGTCTGTCGGCGTGACGCGGCGCGAGAAGGGGGCGTGTGTTGCGAGCGGAGTCAGCTGTAGAAACAATAACATTTAAGCGAGACCCCCCGCGCACAAAAGACGACAGGTTTATTTGCGGAAGTAACGAGCTGGAAGTGACCGCGGCAGCAGTCGGTAGAGTTACAGGCGAGTTTTGCGCATCCGGGAAACTTATTTTTCCGCTCAGCAAAGTGCGCGAGCGAAGACGCTTCCTTTGTGACCGGCTCGAGCGAGCGAGCGCGCGCGCTTCACTAGCCCGGTCTCTCTGACACTTCATCTCGTTTCGGGCTTGCTTGCTTTTGTTTGTTTGTTTGTTTGTTTGTTTGTTTTTAGACCTCCTGCGCCTGGACGGGCATGTGGGTCAATTCCGGAAGCGTCGGAAGGTAGGAAGATGTGTCGGGTTTTGTAGGCGCAGCGGGTCACACGCACGACTTCAACGTGGCAATTAACCGTGTAAAATCAAGACCCCCCCCCCCCTCCCCCCTGCAGCAACGTGACAGAGCGTTGGGAGCTCAATCATGCCCGAGGTTATTTGTGTAAAACTGCAGCTGTCACAGCATCCTATTGGCTCTAACACCTGGGTTTTGTTTTCCTTTGTCCGGTAGCGGTAACGCGCTCGGCTCCGCTCGGCTCCGCTCGGCCACCCTCGGCTCCGCTCGGCTCCGCTCGGCTCCCCTCGGCTCCGCTCGGCTCCCCTCGGCTCCGCTCGGCTCCCCTCGGCTCGGCTCCGCTCGGCTGCATGCATTTCCTTATAGAAGATCTGCGCTGCTTACTTGCCCGCCCAAGCTTGGTTAACGTGTTCATGCCTGAAACGAGAAATTCTGCTATCGTGAAAGCCCGCGGCTCGTTTGCATTTCTCAAGTGAAACCCCCACAATGAATAAATATAGCTTGGAACTATGAATGGGCTGCTTCTCAATGGCCGCGCATAATCTGCTTCTCACACACACACACACACACACACCATCTCTTCACCTGATGCAATCGCTGGAAATTCTCAGGACGACTCTTCTTTCCGAATACTAAGCTGTTTTGGTTTTGATCGATTGTTTCGCAGATTTAAGAACAAGCCCGGATTAATTCCCACAGAGTGCTGTTTTAATGGGACTCGTGTCTAAATTGCAAACCCACGGTAAACATTATTGTCATTAATAGAAATGGGAGTGAACGTTCTCCACCCTGACAGCACTGTTCTCAAGCTTCAGCATCGTTTTCAAAGTATCCTCTCTGACCCCACGTGCTCTCGTTTTAAAACATGGCTGTACATCCTGCAACCCGAGCTGTTTGCACTGGTATGACAAGTGTGCTCTCTTTCAACTCCTATCAGCATCTTTTGCGAACATCTTCTTTCTAATTTTCTGCACACAATGGAAAGAGGTTTCTGCACTGATCAGCCGAGGGGGGAAAGTTTTCTCATGAGTCTGTAAAATGTTTAAACGTTCACCATTTCCACTGCTGGGCCTTGAGGATTAACACGCTTAGATAAATTAATGGGCTTAACTGGCGAAATATTTGCCGTATTTGCAAATGAAACATTTGTTGCAAAAATAAACACTTCTGTTGAGAAGCTGAACATGTAAAATGAATGTGTATTTAAAAAAACAACAACAACAACAACAACACTATTGACTTTATTAGGAAGATGGAAGAGAAATTGTATCGGTTTGTACCTACACATTTACCCAAACATGACGTCTGTTAAACAAGCAAAAAATAACTGCATAGGCCAGTTTTAAAGTGAGCTTCTGATGTGTTCTGATGGAGCAGACATTATCATTATTATCATAGCACATTGTTTCCATAGACCCTGAATATATTAAATTAACTGGTGATTTTCCATGTCTTGTTCTAGGAGCTGTTCAGTCGTAGATTGTAGGTTAGTAGGCTACTGGTCTCAGATCAGCACAGAGGCTCAACCACTGAATAAATTCACTTTGGCAGCGGTGTTGGAACTTAAGGAAGGAGTCTCAGCCAGCCTCACTGAGCCTTGCTCTGTCCTTGGCTGAGTTTTCCTTTCAGGGCAAAGGTGCGGCTATGTTTGGTGAGCATCTGACAGCTGAGGTCCACAGGGCCTCCTTCCTTGGGACTGTTTTGCCTGGTTAAACATTGCAGAGCAGTTACTTGGCAGGTTGCTATGTTGCGTACCAACATCTTGATTCAGCTTCTTCATGCATGCACACACTTGTGTGAACAGCTGAGATGTCTTTGCAGACTTTGTTTGCATCTTCTGAGGGTTATTTTAAGTCATTCAAAGTGTGCGGCTGTAATGGATTGGATAAAGACAGTCCTCTTTTTCATTATATGCTTAATAGCTATATTTCAAGACCTGCAGTTAGAGAGAAGTCTCAAAGGACAGTGAGTCACTTGATTTTTTTCTGTGTCCTTGTCAAGGCCCCACTGCTCCCTGACACGTCACTTATTCTTTTCTTCCCTCCCTCAGTTCCAGGTGCTAGCATAGATATCTAGGGCAAAGAGTGTTCCTTGTTTTTGCTTTTAATGTTTCACTTTTTTCAAGGATTATAAATAATACTAAAATGCATTTGGATCATCAGATACTTCTGATACTAATGTACTCCAAAGATTAAGTGTGTGAACATCCTGGTGCTCTGCAGCATGCTGCCTCCCATTAACCTTGTTACTAGCAGGCCATGGGCTTATGTAACCATGTCTGCACTTGCCTTGCCCATGGCAGCGGCTGTCTTTACATATCTCTCCCAAAACCCTGAAGAGCACGGCAATGTAAACACTCCCGAGTACATTTGGCGTTAGGACAAATTGGTGAGCAGATCGATTAATTCAGTTGTCTATGCGTTTTATTTATTCATTTGCATGATGTTTTTTTGAGAATGTGAAGTGTGTTGTATATTTACACTAGCGGTCAAAAGTTTGGGGTCACCCATCATATTTTAGGAACAGTCATTATTCTATTCGCTAAACTCTTCTACAATGTAGTAGATTTAATATATCTAATATAAACCACACACAAATGTATTTTTAGAGGTTTTGTTTGGTATTTAAAGTATTTTGGGGAAAAAGTCATTTAAAAAGTGAAATGATGATAAAAATGTAATGATAAAGGAGAACTGGCTATACATGGATAATTCCAGTATATTATTTAAGTCTCCACTTCAAGATTTGATTAATGTTTATATTAACATCACTCTTGATGCTATAAAACTTTCACAGTCATTTTGGAGTCATCATTCTGGACACAT
>JAOUQW010000026.1:7089123-7106210 GCA_028565825.1 Olivaichthys viedmensis | reverse complement strand
TGTAAACTGGAGATACTGAGGTGAGATCATCACTTTATCACTGTGGATACAGATCATACACACACACACACACACACTCACACACACACTCACACACACACTCACACACACACACTCACACACACACACAAGGTGTTTCTTTAGTTAATGCCTGGCAGCATGCACAGAACTCTTTTTGTTCACCTCATTAATTTACGTCTCAGGGAAGAATAGGCAAGCCTCTGTAAAAGTTTGGGATCATTAAAACTGGGCATGAAACCATTATTTGCACAAGCGAATGTTGCATGTGTATTTTTGCGTAATGTACTGTCATTAATATCCATTAATGACACTATTATTATCCACCATCTCTTTATTTTTCTTCAAGGAATCAATATAGAAATAAACTATTGTACATTGGTTAAGAGTCACCGAAAAAAGAGCCTCTAATTCTCAATATTAAGTTTAAGTACCGTCAGCTTCAGCATTATTGGCGCCCTTGGAAAGATTGGTAAAAAAGGTTATGAAAAAATGTTTTTGTGGTTAATTAGCTAAATCTTACACTGAAAATATGAGAGAAATCTAACCTTTTAACTGAAGTGAATTTATTAATATAAGAAAATAAAAAAACGCTTATCCAAAAATATAATTTTTTAACAAAACTACATGTCACAATTATCGGCACCCCTGCATTTAGTACTTTGTGCAACCTCCCTATGCCAACATAACAGCACTGAGTCTTCTTCTATAAAGCTTGATGAGATTGGAGAACACAGAGCAAGGAATCTGAGACCACTCCTCAATCCAGAATCTCTCCAGATCCTCCAGGGTTCTAGGTCCTCTCTTGTGGACTTTCTTCTTCAGCTCCCCCCACAGGTTTTCAATGGGGTTTAGGTCAGGGGACTGGGATAGCCACGTCAAAAGCTTGATTCTGTGGTCATTAAACCATTTTTGTGTGATTTGGACGCATGTTTTGGATCATTGTCCTGCTGGAAGATCCAACCACGACCCAGTTGTAGCTTCTTGGCAGAGGCAGACAGATTTTCATTTAAAATCTCCTGGTATTTCATGGAGTCCATAATGCCATGTATCTTAACAAGGTGTCCAGTGCCTTTGGAGGGAAAAAAAGCCCCACAACATCACAGATTCTCCACCATACTTGACAGTGGGGATTAGGTTATTTTCTGTACAACCATCCTTCTTTGTACGGCAAATTTGTTGCCAAAAAAAGTTCTATTTTTGTCTGATCTGACCATAGAACCCGGGTTCAGTCAATGTTACAGTAGTGTCTAGTGAACTCCAGGTACTTACGTTTGTGGTTAGATGAAAGAAATGGCTTTCTTCTGGCACGCCTTCTAAATAGTGTCACAGTATAGCGGAGCATGGAGGCAGGACACAGACGCAAGCCGTTTGACACATCTATTTATTTGCTACACTAACATGCACAAAGAACTACAGAGAACTACACAAGCTACACGTAACATTAAACAAACACATCGGAAGACAAACGAGGAACAGCTGGTAACAATCAACATAACAGACAGGGTGGACTCTACTCACACATACACAAACACGTGGCAACCGGCACGCGCAGTCACGCACACCACAGCGCGAGGCAGCGTGCGCGTGACACATAGTTTAGTCATGGAAGTCATGGATGACCGCTTAAGAGTTCCTCAACACTCAGGGGAACTTAAAGTTAAATATAAATAGGAACATGCTTCAGTTATATCTTGTTTATAATCATTTCTAGGGGTGTCAATTATTTGTGACGCATGTGGCTTTGTTAAAATATATATTTTTGGATAAGGGTTTTTCATGAATTCACTTCAATTAAAGGTTAGTTTTTGCTCATATTTTCAGTGGAAGATTAAGCTAATTAACCACAAAGACATTTTTTCATTCTTTCATTTTTTTTACCCATGTTCATGTTTTACACAAAATCCCAATAGCTCAAATTGTGGGTTTTGTTTTTCTAGATCCGATGTGGTTGTGCTGTGCTTCTCCTTGGCTAACCCGAATTCCCTACGCCATGTCCGCACCATGTGGTACCCTGAGATTAAGCACTTCTGTCCCCGCACCCCCATCATCCTGGTGGGCTGCCAGTTGGACCTGCGCTATGCTGACCTAGACGCGGTCAACCGAGCCCGTCGACCTCTAGCCAAGTACGACCTCAGTCCTTTAGTTTCAAAGTACCTTCTCAGCTTTGTTTTGCTAGAGTGTAATATTTGTGTTTAGAAATCCAGGAATTAGAATCATACCTGAATTATATTAAGGGTATACTAGTAAGGTAATTATTATTTTAATGAATTTGATTTGTTTTTCACATTATTTTACTCTGTTCTTCAGACCCATAAAACCCACTGACATCCTTCCACCAGAACGAGGCCATGAGGTGGCTAAAGAACTGGGCGTGCCCTACTACGAGACCAGCATTGTCGCCCAGTTTGGCGTCAAGGACGTTTTTGACAATGCCATCCGTGCCGCCCTGATTTCGCGCCGCCACCTCCAGTTCTGGAAGTCCCATTTGAAGAAGGTACAGCGGCCCCTTCTTCAGGCCCCCTTTTTGCCCCCCAGGCCCCCACGGCCCGTTGTAGGTATTCCCGACCCACCTCCCATGGACGGAGAACGTCCCGACTCCCTCTTCTGCCAGCCCTTATGTGCAGATGTTCTGTTCCTCCTCCAAGGTGGTGCCACTCGTGTTTTTGCTCATAAAGTTTATCTAGCCACTTCCTGTTCCAAGTTCTACGACCTGTTCACCATGGACCTAGGATCTACAGAGGAGGGCAAGGAAGGAGACGAGACTCTTGAGGAGAGCGAGGAAGAGGAGCAAAGTCGAAGAGGAGCTAAAGAGCAGGCAGGACGTACCAAGAGCCTAGACATTGATAAAGACGCTGACGGGGGGACCAGGGGTTCCAAGAGACTGCTTTTGCTGGATCAGGGCTCAATGAGGACTTCCCAAAGTGATAATGCCCTGCCAGCCAGGGGCCAGTGCCCTCCGGGGTCCTTGGGGACTGGCCGGCCCCTTTTGGGATGGGGCCGGGGGTTCCTCGGTGTGTATATGGAAATGGTGGATTATCCAGTAACAGGTCGACCAAGGCTCATGACGGTCGTGTCTATGGACGAACTCATTCAGGAGGCACCTTTCCGGGTAAGTAACAAAAAGAGGACAGCATCTAAAGTGTGTGTGCTCTCGGATGCATTAACTGAATATACTGAAGTAGTAATGTTTGTACTAGACTATAAGAAAGTAGATCAAAACGTAGACTCCTGGGCATTTTCTACTCTTGATCTCCATTTGAAATAGAATGGTATTTCTATGAAATAATAGGTCTGCATGTGTATTTCTGGAACCGCTGATGTTGTCCCTCACGTTTGCTCAGGCCGTGCTGCAGTACCTGTACACAGGTCATTTAGACGAGGGATGGAGCGACCTGATGCAAGTGGCCACCATCGCTGAGCTTCTGGAGGTCTTTGATCTGCGCATGATGGTGGCCAATGTGCTGAACCGTGAGAGCTTCATGAACCAGGAGATTACCAAAGCCTTCCATGTGCGTCGCGCCAACCGTATCAAAGAGTGCCTGAGCAAAGGCACCTTCGCTGGTAGGCAGCTGATGTTTGCCTTTTTTTTTTTAACCACATATTTTGTTATCAACATTGGTTTCTACTTAAGGCAGTTTGCCTTTTACTGTAGATGTTCTTGCCAGTGAAGGTAAGTATGTGGTTATTAACTTTCATTCAAACAAACATCATTTATGTAACGTCTTCTAATAGTCTGCAGTCATGAATCACTTGTGGTTTGTAGGATCATTTCATATACAAGTGTGCCAAATAAGTTCACTTGTGGAACTTGCAGTTCTATTTTAATTCCTATATTGAGTTGAATTTAAATAGAATTGCTCATAATGCAGTGTTTTCTGGTTATGTATTTTTATGTATTATTTCTCTTTTATATTATTATTTTATATTTATGTTGTAGTGCATTGCAAAAGAGTATATTATTTATATTTGTCAGTGAATCTGTTTGATCCATGTGTGGTCTGTGAATAAGTGTGATGTTTTCGTTGTGCCAAGTGTTGGATTGTTTGTGTTGTCTTGTATTTCGTGTGCGTCTTTGTTTAATGTCATTAGAGACGAATAACCATCTTCCTCTTTCTGTCAGTGTCACTAATTTGCTTCTCCATTCGACCAATGCTATTATTAATGCTATTATTAATGCTATTATGTTAAGTGAACATTATCAGTGGTGACTGGTGCAAATTTTATTTGGAGGGGCACCAAAAAGCAGGAGCATGGATAGCCAGAATTCATCATATAGGTGTGAATTTGTGAGTTGATAAAAAATTACTAATCAGCATGCAACCCCCTCACTAGATATTAAACCATGTTTATCTGCTCAGGAAAAATATTTTCACATCTAAAGAATATTTTTATTCAAGCAATATTTTGATGACCTTGATGCCCCCATTATATATTACCCAGTCACTGACTTGGCTAGAAATGAAGTTTTCAAATACATTGTCACTATTACATTGCACATATTATGTTACTATTACTGAATGCAAATGATTTCACGATATTTGAATACATTAATAGCAAATCTAGTTTTCGGATAAGACTAACATGGCGTAATGGGATGAAGCAACACTTACCTATCCCTCTTTGCAAGACTGCTAAATATTCATCTGTTTAGTTCAGGAATAATGCACAACAAAGTTTTTCAGAGACTAAGGTGAGAACTCGGACTGTGCAACTCGGTGACGATTATTTTCATATCTAGCCCCAACTACCAGGCCCTTCCTCGCTGTTTTCGGTCTTCTTATTAGCCCTATCTATCTGTCTATTTATTATTTGTTTGTCTGTCTATTTGTCTCTCCGTCTGTCTCTCTGTGTCCGTTTGTCTTCCACTTCTGTAGCCCCGACTCTGTGACACACGCCAAGATGTGTGCTCTTTTCCGACTGGTTTTAGATGTGGTGTTCCGATTGGACGATGGGTATCTACCTGCCCACAAGCCTCTGCTTATCTCCAGCTGTGACTGGATGGCGGCCATGTTCCGTGGGTCTTTCAGGGAGAGCTACACTGAGGAGGTAAGCTAAGATTTTCACATTTAACCATAAATTTGGTTTCTATGTAGTACACCCCCATCAGAAGCATAAAAAAACGTATTGTCCCTGATGTCCCATGGTCCCACATTGGGGATCCATCCATTACTTTCCCCAACATTTCAGTTATTTAAAATTGCTTGAACATTCCTTTTGAAGCCACGGATTAGACAAGGCCATCTTGATCCTAAATCACAATTCTCAAGGGCTCCATAAGATCCTTAACAGAAACTGGCACAGGTAGTTGAAACTAGGCTACCACCATGGCAACTTGACCCACATTGCAGTGCCAGCAGCAAGAATCCATCACATCCATAAGGATGAGTGATGCATCCTGCTGGACTTAACACCAACTTGAGGAGATAATTTGAATCAAATTGACTAAAAAAGACAATGAATCAGAGGAGGTCATGGATCAGTGGGAGCATGCACACACATACACTGAAACGCTCGCCGAGATGTCTGCTTTGTGTTTATGCATCTGAAAGTCTTTGAGAGGAAGAAATTAGAGGCGCATTGGTCTTTTCTGGGCTTGTCTATTTTGAAGTTCCAGAAACACTGCTGAGAGAGTTAAGGATTAGCGCTGTGTTTGAAGTGATGATTGGGGGGGACCAGCAGGATCACATGTCTACAGGTTTAAGCAATTGTGGATTTCACTATTATTAGCAAATCAACTGCATTGTCCCCTTTTTGTGGTATCTTTCAGGAACCCACTTATTTTTCTAGGCTGTGTCACTATTGATCTAAAGATCCTAAAAATGACAAAGTGCTGATGGAGTGCTTCAATCAGGTGTCCATGTTGTGGTGATCTTGAGGATTCTGCATTGTGTCCCAAGTAAACTGAGGTTTTTATAGGTGCAGCATTTAATGGTGGGAATATTAGAAGAAGCAGTAGTAGTATGTCTGGGCAATTGGACTTCCCCACTCATCCATAAGCTTGGGTCAGAATAAGAATTTTCAATACCAGTATGATTCTCATCAATGCGTTATAATAACAGATCAGCCTGAGGAAAACAATGGAGTACTGCATAGCGGACATTGAATCATATATATATATTTATTTTTTTCAACCTTATAATTTTTGATTAATAAATATTTTTTTACAGCAAATGCACATAAAATAAAATATACTCAAAAGCTATCTTATTTTAAAATATGTCATCTGAAAAATGACCTCAGATTACCTCAATAACAATAGGAACTCATTGTAGGCTAAACAAAGTAATGTAATAATATTATTTTCCAAAAGAAACTTGCCCACTTTTTTAAAACTGTTTTATTATTCATAGTTTATTAACCATTTTAATCACAAAGATTTCTATAAGATTTATGCAACTTTTAAACTTTCAATTCAATTCACTTTTATTTCATTTCATTTATTTTATTTTAACAATTAGTATTGTCACAAATCAGCTATCTGGGTCTAGATCTAGATCCATACAAGTCAGAGGCGACAGTGGCAATGAAAAACTCTGAGATGGAATAATGAAAAAACCTTGAGAGAAAGGTTCTTCTGGGTGATACCAGATAGATAGTGGGTTTTTTATAATTACAGTAACCAGACAGATAGTGAAAAAGACGGAATACATTGGAAATACAGAATATTAGGCATGGGCATATTGTGAACAGGAATCTTGTGATGAGCATATATGAACCTCTACATAAAACAGATTATTAAATATTTGCTATAGCTTAGCTTTTCAATCTGAAAATAAATAAATAAACAAATAAATACATACATAAATGTCCATCTCATTGGTGGATTTATACAGATTGGATAGGTATAGGTGGCAAGCTGAGATTTTTGTAAAAGGTGGATTGCCAAATATTCTCTTATACTTAGTTTTTTTATGAACATTGTGCCTTGCTTTCTGCAATACAATCTCAAACACTATAAGCAGGCCTCAGTGTTTCTTTCATATGTTCATACCTTTGTTTGGTGCATAGCTGAGGTTACAGTGACGGGAAGTCCATGTGCTCTGTTGTTTCTTGAACTGAAAGCACAATTCCCTATTCAGACCCTCCAGTTTGCATGGACAACCAGCTGTCAGCTCAGGTTCTAGAAAGATAAACTCCCCACAGGCAGGGCTCCAGGACTGGCCTGATCTGAGCGAGACGACGGAGGAACTCGAGGCATCCTGGCGCATTGAACAGCAACAGAATAAGAACGCTTTGTATAGTGTTACAGGCATTACAGGGAGCTAAACTTACAGTGAGACCAGGAACTGATGCAAGAAATGAGATGCTGGCCACTTCTGTATTCTGACAACATTGGCTGAGAGGACACCTAAAGAGCAATGCGAGGTGGTAGAGAACAAAATAGCATTGTGCAACATGGCAAGTGTTTAGTCAGTGGATGAATTCAAATAGATTCAATATTAAATATACTTATATTACCTCCAGTCAGGCTATTCATCTAAAGAAAAGCTTTATGAAGCAGCATTTAATCTTTGTAAAAACATCTTTTAGTGTTCATGTCTAAAAATGAATAGGCTATTTAACTTAGATATCACATTAAGAAGAATAAACGTATATAATCCTTTTCAAAGTAGAGCTCTCACAAAGGTGTGCAATGATCAGCAGAAAGGCCTTCAAGCAAACACATTAGGGCCCCGCATGAAATGTATCAAACTATATCCTTAAGTCACAAGATTATACTGACCCACTTAATGCCCTTGACCTATTTTTGATTGTCGTTTTATTGCAGCCATTTCATTGCATTTCAGATGCTAATATCTCCATAACTTTAAAAGATACAAGCAAATGGCTGTTCTATCTGGCACTCAAATATTCTGAATTCATTTTTTGGAAGTAGGTCAGTTAGAAAGTGACAGGATACAAAACATAATTTGTCTTGTTTTGTAGAAAACCTTTGACCCATGACTCTATTTATTTTTAATTTTTTTGTCCATAAATGGCACTGGTTCTTCTTTTCTTGTAGATTTCTCCATAATGAAAGTCAATATGATGTAGGGCAACAGTTCAGACTCTTAGGTTATGACCTATATATAGTAGTACAACACATTCCATGTACCTAGGGTCATTATTTCATGATAATTACCTGCCTTTAGCTTGCTAACCATTATTAGCTAAATTGGTAATTTATCATAGCTGCATGCAATATGGTGTGTTAAAATGTTGCCGGGGGGGGGTCCTTGTGTTACAGAATCAATGTAAAGAGTGACAGAACGTATGCAGCCACGTAAATGTTGCAGTGATAATAGCTATGTGCTATAGGTGCAACACATGATGCTAACATGTTGGAAACTGAAAGAAAATAATTTCAGCTACCACAAAGCACTACTTGTATCATATTGCACAACAATTCAGGATTGTTACTATGCTAGTCACTTCAAAGAAACTTTTTCATAGTAGGTTATCATTTATCAAGTACTATTAAGATTTTTCACTGACTATTGTGATCGTAATATTTTTTTTATTGGAGATCACTGGACTTTAAATACAAGCCGTTTAGCGTTCATGTTTTCTAAAAAAAAAAAATCAACATTCGGTTTATTTTACCACTATGGCATAATGGCAAAAGTTTAACTTTGGGGCAAGATGGGCAAAGAGATTGAGTCCATTTCATAATAGTTAGCGAGAAAGATTGGGACACTTCTCAATTTCCCATTGCAGTATCATGCTGAAATGCTTGTCTGTGCTTCTGTTATTAACTAGTCCTTTGTGATTTTTGTAGCTAGAGCAAATTATGCTGATACTGATGATGCTCAAAATGGTGACATTGACTAATGATATGATATTTGACAGCCTGCTTGGTGCCCAGCAAAAAACATACAACATAGAAACTTGATAATGGTGCCAAAAGTTAATAATGATGCAGTACGTATTTTACTTTTTTCTTTTTGTTTCCTTTTTGTAAATGTTGACATATTTGCCAAAAATAAATATGTGAAAACTAATTGCAGTAATTGCTGAATTCACATCAAAACTCTACTCCCCATTGTTACTAATGTGTATTTTCATCATTCCTCAAAGATGCCTTTTAAACGAACCCTTCACCAAACCTGCTGCACAGTTCACGATGCCATTTCAGATTTTCTGTAGGGCTCTTTCTGACCCGTCAGTGTTCTTGCTGGTACGCACCTTGTTAGCTGTCCACCTGGCCTTTCAGGCAGGCCTTTTGCACGACTCTGGGGTGAACTGTACCCTAGCAAACAACAATGACACAAAACCAGATGTAGACAGTCAGCAGAGCCTCGTTTGAGGCTCTCTGGCACAAGCCAGCATATCGACTGACTGTAGTAAACGTGACACTATTTATAGAATGAACTTGACTAGATTTCGGGCTTGTTCCTGTCTGTGTAGCAAGCAGAGCACAGGGTGTTGTATAACCAGACATAATGCCACTCTGAGGCCTCGAGAGCCACAACTGTAGAAGCATCAACGATTTAGTTCAACAATAGTCAATAAATGGAGTGCTCATAAAAGGTGCGCTCAAGGGGTTTCTAAATACAACTGAAAAACATTTATTTAGTTCTGTGTCACTATTCTAGTACTTTGCAAGTGCAGCTGTGTTGGGTAACACGTGCCTTTCACACTGAACTGAGCTATATTTAATAACCCGATAACACTCGGACACATCTGTGCCACTTCTCCTTTTTAGGCTTTAACGTGTGAAGTTGTTATTGTGGCACTTGCAGCCACCCTAAATTTCAAGAAGCAAAGTTATCTGTCTGAAACCTAGAGCTTGCATGCCTCTTGTTGATTGCACTGTGTGTGACTGCTTGCTCTGTGAACGTACGGCAGACACTCAGGCATCAAAACGCTTCTCAGCAACAGCACTCGTGACAGCAGAATTGATTAGCGAGAGAGTGAGAGGAAGCTTGGAAGCTTCCTCTGTGAGAACCTGTCAGATAAAGTGAAAGGAAAGATGGTGAACAGGAAGAATTGGGTGCATGATGTAGACTGTGGGTTGTGACAGTCTGGTGGCTACACCCTCTGTGACCGGCCACCCTAACTTCAATATTTTTCTTTCTTAGGTTTGACCTTTTTTTACTGCAGTTACTTTGTTGTTTTATGCTAAATTGTTATTTCACTGGGAAAAATGTAAAAAATACATTTGAACATCATACATTAATAATGAACGTTATATTGGGTACTGTATTTGTAAATATGTTGTAAAGTACTATAAATGGCTATCAGCTTATAGGTCAAAGCTCAAGAGGTTGCACACATCAATATCCTATTAAAGAACTTCTAGACTATTGTGCTAGATCTTTGATGGGAAGCTACCTCCTATGTTACTACTGTACATCTTAACTCTGCTCATTAGTCTTAATTAGAGGCCACAGTTGGGCTGACATTCTGCTAATTGGTCCATAGTCAGGCAGCTGTGGGGGCACCCCTGGGGCTTAAGAAGGACCCCTGAGCTGTTATCTAATTTCCCCCAACCTGCCCTTTCAGACTTTCAATCATCCAGCATGTGTCTTCTCTCTCCATTGACTTGATGAGGTGTCATGACTATGCACTATTTCTGCACTATTTCTTTAAGAGTCCATAGAATGGGAGTTAATAATAGTCACTGGATCATGTCGAGTCATACTTTTGGTGCTAAGGACTTTGGAACTGGAACTGGCCAGAATCAGAGGCATGATGATCCTAGTACCGCCTCTGAATATCGTTGTGGTGCCAGGAGAAGTGAAGGCTAGTGAAGTGCTTCTGTTCCGCAGACTGCTGTAAAACTCTTGGTCCTCTGGCAGAGGCACTTCCAGAGGTAATTAAACCCTCTGCATCTTGCATTGATTCACAGAGATGCCACTGATGAGCTGAGGGAAGCGATAGCATGAAGAGAAGACTGTCACGGTTAGATCTGGAACATTCTTGGTGTCCACTGAAAGCTGCCTCTTAATTTGTTGGAGTTCCTTAGAGCTGGCAGAATAAGTGTGCCTTTGTTTGGAGTCCCTTCCAAGTCCACAATGAAAAGTCCCCCTCGCTTTGATCTGGGTAAAGGATATAGGCAGGTGATGTAATGTGTTTACAAGTTAGGGGATGTTAAAAAATATCACCAGTTTGATCCAGATTCTTAAGGTGTTCTTGCAAAGTGGGGACGCTCTGTAAAGCACATTGTACACCACTATCTGCCAAAGTGTCTGGGCTGGCTTGTTGGCTCTCATTTACGCAGAGGTCATGTGTCCCATAGCGACAAGCCTACAGAGTTATTTGTCCAGAGCTTTGAGTCTGGAATGCCAACAGTTTCATGCAGCGCTTTCATCTCCTGAAGGATGAAAGACCCCTTGCAGAGGCCACTGGCCCTTGCCCTCCCCGTATGCCCTATCTGTTGCATATGTCCACCCCCTTTCTCCATTGACCACTTGCCCTCCCAATTCAAGTCCGGCAGAGTCAGCGTGAAGCCCCTTCTTGTGGGCATGTGCCAGGTGTCAACAGGGGAGAGGCGGAAAGCAGATTGCTTCACTACTGGACCAGTCTGCCTCTTGAGTTTCCATATCCTGGAGTTGAGCTATGAATAATTTTCTACAGATTCCCACAGGTTCCTTTCATGTGTTCACAATGTCTGAGCTCTGCATATTTGAACATATGGGCAGCCATTGATAATGTGTTTATGTTGCTCTTTCTTTAGGTGTCCATACCCAACACCACTACTGCCTGTATGAGATCTGTGCTGGAATATCTGTACTGTGGTTTGCTGACACCCTGCCCCGAATTGGAGCCAATGGACCTCATAATACTAGCCAACCGTCTCTGCCTGCCCCGCCTAGTGGCTCTAACAGGTAGGCTTACTTCTGGCTATGAGCAGGCGTTGACAGTACGTTAAAAATGGTTACAATTAGCCATTCAAGGTTATAACAAATTACTACACACTGTACTCATCTAGCAGTTAGTTAAGTGACAAACTCACCTGATATTTCAAATAGGGTTAAAATTACTGTTGTTTATTTATGATGTTAGGCCAATAAAGTAGACCAAAGGTTACTATTCCATGTCATGTTTACTATTCCATGTTATTAAGCCAAAAAGAACATTACCAGTAGTATTGCTCTGTTATGCTGTGACCCACAGAGCAACATGCGGTTGAAGAGCTACTGCAGTGGGCAGTTAAAGGAGCAGACATTGATGGACAGGTGCTGGCTTACCTAGAAATGGCCCAGGTAATCTACTTTATTTGGGTCTGTGGCAAAACAAACCATATTCAGAGTAGATGGGCTTATTATTCTGTTAAGATCACTGATTTGAATACTGAAATATCCAGGTAACAAAGGAAACACATTAATCCCCAAATTAGCATTTATTCATAGCTTACTCTAATTCCAGTTCAAAGGCTGATCAGTCATTGCCTTTCAAATAAGCCCCATTGTTAGAAATCACTATTTGATGCCTTGTGCCAACTCCCCTTCATCTCCCTTTCTATGTATCTACTGTAGTTCCATAATGCCAAACAGCTCTCGGCCTGGTGCCTCCATCACATTTGCACCAACTACAACAGTGTGTGTCGCAAGTTCCCCAAAGACATGAAGACCATGTCTCCAGGTATAGACCTAATACCTACCATTTTATCACTGTTGACCTCATCTCTGACCCTATTCATCTGATATTTGATATTTGTCCATATCTCCAAACCGTTCAATCAGTCCTCTCTCTATCACCTCCCCTGCCCCCTCCAGAGAACCAGAAGCACTTTGAGAAGCAGCGCTGGCCCCCCGTTTGGTTCCTCAAGGAGGAAGATCGCTACAACCGCTCAAAAAAGGAGCGCGAGCGTGAGGAAGAGATCCTGCGCAAGCAGCACACCAAGCGTGGCTGGTGCTTCTGGAGACACCCGTCCTCCTCCGCACCCCACATCTCCTGAGGGTGTGTCCCTATCCGACAGCCGCCCCCTCCCCTAAACCCCTTCACCCTGTCTCGGCCTCAAGACTCACAGCTGAGCCTGGGAAGACCTGTGTCTGTGTCTACTGTGTGCTTCCTGGCTGCTGGAAGTTTGTCTGGAGCCACTTTGCCCCCATGCTTCTGCCTTCCCTCGTCAAGCCAGGTTTAGTACCGAGCCAGAGGCAAAAAGCTGTGGTCCCTAAAAGAGCTCATTGCGGCTCTTTCTCAATCTGTGTTGTGTGTTTCACTGTGTTAATCCAGGAAGGTTGGAGGCCTCGTCACAACACCACATAGGGAATGTCTTCATGGCAATGATCTGCTTTTACCTTTCAAGACTGTTAATATTGTACAACAACTGTAAACACGTACATCCTCACACACTCCCTCAGCACCAGGCCTAGGCGCTGGCGCCCGAGCATGCATAGTGCATGGTGCTGTTGCGATGAGCTTCTTCTGTAAATCCTATTTCTGGGGAAAATACCCAATACATATGAGCTACAAATACCTTGCACCTAGCAACTTAAACAGCGGCAGGGATTTGTTATTCTTTAAACCAGAAAGGTAAATCCAGCTGAACTCTGGCACATGCTTTTTGCCTCAGTAATAAACAACCTTTGCCTAATCTCTCACTAAGAGAAAAAAATTGTTTTGGATCTTCCGTAGCCCCCTCTTGGCTCTTTATGTTAATTTTTTTGTTTTCCTGTTTACCACTGAGGCACTAGGTGGAGAAACTCCGCTCAAAAATTCTTGTTGCAAGCACTTGCTAATGAAGTAGACCGTGGGCAGAAACAAAACAATAAAATAAGTGGTGCATAGCTCAGCTTATTCACCTAAGAAGGCTCTAATAAAGCACCAAAGAGAGACAATTCTGGCTTGTTTAGATATTGAGAACACCTCACCAAAATGCAACAAAACAGAAAGGGGAAAAAAAAAACCTTACCAGTAAGTGAGGTCTGAATTTAGGGCTGTTTCTACCACTTCCATTGGAGTTATTACCATTCTCAAAAGTATGTAAAGTTTTACTCATGATTTAGAATTTTCTAACTGACCACTGGCAAGATTTTTTTATTTTACTTGCATTTACTTCTTCAAGCCACTAGGGGCAGAGTTGCTTCCTGAGTTTACCCTTTTGTATAACACATTAGAGCAGGGAAATGAAATCAGAATTCTTGCATTTTCTGTGATCTTTTTATGAGAGTGTCCTTTTAAGACTTTTTTCCTAGGTTGGGTTTTAAAAACTACTTTTAATTACAACATACAACTGCCTGATGACCAAAAATAAGGCTGCCATGTTTCCTGCCCCCTCCTTGCTAAGACCCAAATTAGCTTCTTTCAGTTCAACCTCCTGTCTAATATCTCTGCAGATAGAAGTTTGAGATTGTCAGTTTGCTGTAATATTTTGATTTGCAAATGTAAGACCACCCAGTTAGTCCCTTGCTTTTCCACTTCATGCGGAGAAAATGGCGTTCAACATTACTAAATGTCACATTGAAAGTATTCTTTGCTCACGATGGTTGTTTCTCTCTTGCTTATGTTATTATTATTTTTCAGTGTGACAATCCTAAACAAAAAAAATCTTGACTATTTTGGGAAAGCAAAGGTGTTGGCGAAGGTGTTGTTGCCTTTTTTCCAAAAAGTTTTATGACTTTCAGTTGAAAGGCTTGTAGCAAAATGGAAGATGGGCTTTGTTGTAGTATTGATATATTCTACTAATGTGGTATTAAAATGTAACATAGCATAGCTCACAGTCATTGTAACCTCTCCATTTGGTCCTCACATCAAGTATGAGTATTTCTCAAATACATTGTGTTGTTGTCTGCATCTGACTTAGCCGAGCTCCTTATCAGATGCTTTGTGCCTGTGACAATATTCTTTCCCTCAAAATTCAGTACAGCGTAGACATCTATGTTCTTTTTACGTTATTTGTTTGCTTGGGGTGTACTGAGGAAGGCTCTATATCTCTAATGAGGCCTGATTCTGAAGACACTGTTTCACTTGAGCACTATTTTTGTAAATGTTAAACTTATTATTTTTATTATTTTTTTTCGTAGCAAAAGTCCTCTATTCTTGGTGTTCAGATTTTTTCACCTCAAGGCTGCACCCAGGTGCCGGTGGTAGCTAGCTGGAGACTTATGATGTGGAAAGGCTTTTTCTCACTAGAGACATGTTAGAATCATCAACAGCTACTGAAATAGATGTGCGAGAGAATCTCACCAGGCCCATGTGTGAATGAGGCTGATCTTTGGAAGGAAGGAAATGGCAAAAAAGGATAAAGCGCAACAGCCTGAAAAATCCTTGAGGAAGATCTCGGTTTATATGTCTATATAAGCTTTAACACAAGGCCCTTTGTGTGTGGTCTTAAGTCTCTGTTTGGTTATGGGCTAGTGATGATACTGGAAATTCTCTTCTACTGGCCGTAAACACATTTTATATAATTAAATGTAGCAATTGGAGATCTAAAATGAACTTGACATGTTCGGTTTACAGTTTACATTTGCTCTGCTAAATTACTGTGTCTTCATAGTAGGCACTTAAAATTTTACCTAAAAGTTAAAATGACTATAAAATGGTTCTCACAGACAAATGGATGGTGTTTACCCCTTATACAGTGTACTTGTTGAGGATGGAATGCTGTGTTGCCTTGATGATTTTGGGTTTTTATTTTTAAATTTTATTGTTTTTTGTCCCTTGCACATTTTCTGTCTGATCGGGTCTGGTGTGCATGACATTGACTGTTTTCTAAACTCCAGCTTTTAAAAAGAGGTTACATTTTGTAGCATGGTATAAATTTCCTTCCATAAAAAGATAGACCTTTTTTTTTTATTTTTTTTTTTACCTCTATACAGTTTGTGTTCAGTGTTTGTGGGTGAAGGCAATGATGTCTTTGTATATTAACTGTGTGCTTTATTGTTATACCTATGCTAAGTTTAGGGTTTGAGTACAGAGGGGAGGTTTGGTGTATTTCTGTGGTTCTGGGAAGGTTTTGTGGATTTTGTAGGAGTATTATTAGAAAAATAATTTTTGTCATTATAGCTTGGGGAACATTTTGAGACCTCTTTAATAGCACTAACAATTGATAAGCCCGCATTAACAGTGTAGATAAACAGCCTATGCACTTTATCCCAAATTGTGAAAAACAAACTTTACAATAGTGATTGCCTTGAATTTTACATTGTAACGTGATAAGAGATGCACGTTTACAGGGAATGTGCATGAGGAATGGTCTGTAAGACATAATAGCATTCAGTCATGAGGAAGTTTGTATTAAGAATCAGGTGTGCACTTTGTCATTAGTTTATCCTCCTATTATGAGCACGTATACAGATGCGTGCTATATTTAGGGGAAACTCTAATAACCATTTTATATATAGTTTTTAACTGGATTATTGTGTCCTTGGTAAAAAAAAAAAAAAAATTAATCCCCCAAAGGTTGCAATAGTAATGCTCCATAGGGCTCAGTTAGTAGTCTGCACGCTAATGTAGAAAACTACAGTGTTGTTCTATCCTGGCATTACCTGTGCCTTTTGAGGGGTTTTTTTTAAAGAAAAAAAAAATCTTGTTGCCTTTCTCAAGTGGGCCTCTTACTACTGCCTTTAGATTTTGAATAATTGTAAACTAAACAATACATAAACACACACACACACACACACTTAACCAGGCAGCTGACCGCCGCATTCCTCCTCTTACTGTCAGTGCCTGTGGACTTTATGTAGCAACGCTTACTGTTCTCTGCGACCTGTCTTTATGCTGCATCCTTTTCTTTGCTTTTCTGTATAAAATGGCCCCTGCTGTCTTTGTTTTGCTGAGCGGAGTGGAAACCATGCTTTGGGTGAGCTGAGATCATGCTGGCACTGCTGTGGGAGAGGTCTATCAGTGGAATACCCACATGCACATACAGCCTACAGTGTTCGTTGTAGGTGGACACTGATGCCCTCTACAGGCCAGCCGAAGCACAATTTATTTTTTTGTGGGACAGTTACCCGAGCATGAGCAAATGGAGAACTATGGAATGCAGTTTATTATGCAGCTCACATTTATGGTGTGGTGGTATTTTCTTCAAAGTTTCTAGGCTGGCCTCTCGCGCTGTTTAAATAAACTCTCGCGCTGTTTAAATTAACTCTCGCGCTGTTTAAATAAACTCTCGCGCTGTTTAAATAAACTCTCGC
>JAOUQW010000026.1:7059609-7077626 GCA_028565825.1 Olivaichthys viedmensis | reverse complement strand
CCTCTGACCCCAGCTTACCAACATGCTGGGATATGTGAAGAATCAAATTTCACTGTACTGTACTTGTACATGTGACAATAAAGGAGCTTTCGTTTCTATTCTATTCAATGCTTACTGGTTTGGGAAACAGCCTCAGAGTTGCTTCATACGTCAGAAGGCTCCTCTGGCCAGTGGGCGGGGCTTTTGGTGCGCAAGGCTGCCCTTCCCAAACTTCCCCTCCCATTTGCCCATTAGGACCGATGCAGCCCGAGAGACCAGGCGCTCATCAGAGACCATCATCTGTCCGTGAATGCCCGTGGATCTATAGGCTAGTTCGGGTACTTAGGCTTTGCTGAAATTTGCAACAAACCCCCCCCCACAACAACCAAGAGCCTTCAGGATGTTAGGGATCAACTTGGACACGTTCAGCCTGTCGCTGCTCACCGCGAAAGAAGACATCCTGAACGGCCGCGCATCCACCGACTGGTACAGTGGAATCCTTCATTAAGCCTTAAAACAGATCCAACCTCGCAAACTGTTGCACGAAATACAGGTTAAAATACTGTTATGCAATTTAGTATGTCGCTTTGGACGTAACTCGGGCGCAAAGTTTGGGGACGGCGCAGGCAGTTCCTTTCGTTTGTCTTGATTCCTTGATTGCGCTACGCAGAACAGTTCGTGCGCCTGTTATTAGAAAGAGCCACACACACACACACACACAAAACAAATGTTGATGTGCAAGAAAAAAATGCTTTCGAAGTGAGAAGCACAACTTTTGAGCAAAAAAAAAAAAGCCACCAAAACGGAAAGGACATGGATAGCTGGGTCAGACATGTAAATGCGCAATACGCGCCGGTCAGCCACTGAGCTTTAGAGGCGTGTGGATGCTGTCTGTGGTCATGGTCAATCAGTTAGGACTTTATTGCCTACATGATTTCGAGGACTGTTCTTTGAATATGGCAGAATACACAGAGTGCAGATTGGGGGGGGTTCTAGTCACATAGGTGTTTGCATAGCATATAGTAGGGCAGTGTTACATTTTTTTGCTCTATTCCAGCTCCTAACACATCTGAACACACTTAACACATAGCTGAGCTGGGATAGAGCCAGAATCCGGACTGTCTGTGTGCCCCTGAAATAATGCATGTGTGTATGTGTATAAGTACTGTATATAAGCATGTCAGTACTGCAATGGAATCGCCTCGTCTTCATGTGCTCGTCCTATTTGCATGTTCTGCATGTTCCGGGGCAAAAAGTCATTACTTCATGATTTTGAGGCTACAAGTGCGTGCTCGCTTGTGCTTATGCTTGTTAGTTTAAAATCCTGCTTATCGCCCTCCCTTCTCTCTCATGTCTCTCGTCACTGCCATGAGGCCTGTTGTTAACTCTCGTAGGCTGCTATCATACCTCATTAGGTGTAAGCCCACAGCGTCACACATATTTCAATAAGAAACTGTCCCACTGGACTGATATTTGTGTGCTTGAATTCAAATTGTGTTTTATAATTCATGCCAAAATGAAACGGCGTAGTCACTAAGTGTATAAACATTTCTTATTAGAGGCCAGATGAAAAACAAATATAGAGGCACGAGCCACTGACTGTCTGCAGTACTTACAATAAGAAAAGGGTCTGACCGGTGGGCGTGTTTTCCAGTGATACAGATGAGTTCTGGCAGGTTAGCTCACGTTAGCTAGCATTTTCCTGTTAGTTAACATAGTCCTTCATTACAGCAACTGATTCCTGGCAAATTAAACGGACACATTTTCCTCTGAACTCAGTAAAACATTTTGACAGTGTACCTGAAACCTCCTTCATTCACTTTCTATTTTTTTGTTCCTTTGGTGCTACCATGACTACCCAAAAGAACAGGCTTATAGAATTAACCTCATTAACATTTTTAAGATGGGAATGTGGAGGATGTGGAGGGTGCTGATCTGTTTTTAGATTCACTTTTACATGAAAGTAACATTCTGTGTTTAAATTAAGAACCTAAGTTTTTTAAACTCAATACCAGGCCAACTTTAATTTTATTTTTAAACTAGCTCCGGGGCCGTTTCAAAAATGGTGGCAAGCTGTAGTTTGGACCCCCTGCTCTCAAGTATGTAGAAGGGTCTTATTAAAAAAACTCAACCTCCTTTGACATATTATCTATATAGTAAATTGATCCTAGGACAAATATTTCATTACTTACTTACGTACTTACACACAAACACACATGCATGCACACACACTTCAGTACAGTTAAGGTGCATGGATCTAAAACTGACCGGTCCATTGTGCCAGCAGTCATTATATGATGCCAACGCCTCCATTCTCTCCTCAGCGTTCTAACCATAGTTATAGGAAACCTTGGTGCAGCATTGGGCAAAAACTGTTTCAAACAACCCTAGTTTATTACTGTTTAGCGCTGTTTAGCTTCTCTTTAACTCAACCTCAGTTTATTATTATAGTTATTTAGTGAAGTGGGTTGTAGATTTAAAAGTATCAATAGCAGAGAAACATTTGCTTAAGACTGGCAGGTCTTGATTTAGGATCATTTCTGTCCAACTGTACATTTACATTTAGCTACATCCCACTGCTTTGCAGTCTCCAGCAGTTAGACTCAATATTGATAGATCAGGTATATTTACATTTACATCACCCGCGATATGCAGAAATGTATGAAGTCTATAACAAAGCTAATTTTGTGAAAATCAGTTGAACATAAAGCGAGTTACAGCAGATTTTATCAGAGTAGACGCGCATCTCTCCATAGACTTGCATTGGCTTACAATCTAATCTCGCCCCTCCTAATGTGGCGGGGGCATTAACGTATCAAAGTAGTTAGCAACGGCGGCTAATGCGGCATCTAGGTTTCCTATACCTGTGGTACTAACAGGCACGACTCCTACAGACGTCCCGTCAGCCAAGGTCCAAATTATTTGGGCAGCTCCCACTCTGTTTTTCCACACGCTTAATCTCCATGGAAATGTGGAGGGAAACAGACGCTAGAGCTTGAATCTGCTTCGAGTCTATCAAGCCCATTCATGTGTTGCTGCTCTGTGCTCCGGTGGAAACTTGAACAGTTATGGTCTGAGGTTTTTTGCAACACGGTGCTTCTGACAGTCACCTTGAGGTCCAGGTTGGCTGAAACGAGACTAAACGCATAATCAGCAGGATGTAAAATGCACTCTGGCGCTGCTGTATGCTCAGAGACAGACTCAATGGTTCAATGCTAATGCCATGGTTTTTTTTATTTTATTTTTTTATTACATAGTCTACATTCTCTGTGACTTTTCACTTACATGAAGCCTCTAAAGGGGAACGTTCTCTTTCTGTGAACTGGCTCGTTGCTGTTTTTTCCCCTCATAAAAAACTGATGGAGAAAGAAGTTTGACACATACTTATTAGACTTCTCAGGCTGGGACTGCTGATCCATTTTTGACTTTCAAGCGCTTCTGCTGGACGCTCATCACACTTACTTGATAAAAGACTCTTGATAAAGTTAAGCATTTAGCTCTTATCCCCTGATCTAGAGTATTACTAATTAAAAGTAGCGTTTGTTGGGCGCATAGGAAAGTTGATTGAGAATATAGAGTGATTTGCTACCTGAAAGTGTGGCTCTTTTGGCTTTTATATTCTCAGTTTGACTAGTGTAGTTACATGAAGGCTCTGAATTGGAACATTCCTGTTCTGCTTGCTGACACGTCTCTGCTCTTTCCACTCTTAAAATCCTGCCAGAGCTAAATTTAGTTCTCTTTGTGCTGAAAGCTCACATTTGCTTATTACACTACTTGATCAAATTTCTCACTCCACAGTTGTTCCTCCTGCATCAACCAGAGGATTGGCTCTCAAGAAGTGCTGTTGTCTTATTTGGTTTCAAATGTTGTTTGCTGTCTGCAGTGCCATAGGAATCTATGGACTAAAAATCTCTGTATTTTGACACAACACTGCTGGATATATCAAGGCCTTTCCTGCATCTGGTGGAGAGTGGATATGTTCAGTTATTGGATGTTTTAAAGTTTGGCAAGCGCTCCTTTTTTCTTCACAACTCATAACAGCTAAACTGTTTGCTGGGAGTTGTTGTCAGTTTCAAGGTTGTTTATGGCACATTTTCAAAAGGTAATCAAATCTGAAGTAAAAACTTGCATTAGAGGGAAAACATTCATCTATTGCAACAGTCTGCTAAAGATAATGGTGTAATCAACATCATAAGTCTAACTGAAATTCATAACCGTCTTTAGTTCCAGCCAGTGCAGTCCTTGTTATCGACCAGATCTATTTATTTCGGGTGTGAATATTGTCAGTAAAGTCTGAGGCAGTCAGGGCCAGTGCTTGAGTGACTAACTTCAATGGCATTGTGTAGAAATTGTTGGAGGCCATGGTTAAGAGCCAAACTTGTGACTCAAATGTTGCATTTTGAATTCTCCTGAAACTTTAAAACAAATACTGGTTGTCTTCATCACATTAGTGTCATGTCACTCCGACTTACCTGAGCCAATGAAAATAGCAGACTCACATTTTGGTCTCTTTACCTGCCAGAGCTAACGTTGGACAACAGGCTAATGCATGATTAAGAAGTAGTCTTCCTGAGTTACTTCTAATGAAATATTCACCTGAGATGCCTTTATTTCAAGGACACACCTATTTACCGACGATAATGACTGATTAGAAATGCTATTCATAGAAAGCTGTAGTGATGTTTTTATAACTACAATTTCATACCTACAGTTTAATAAGAAGCTAATAATAAAACAATTACAGCAAAGATGTGGATCTGCATATTTAAACTAAGTATGCAGATGTTTGGTTATTTGGTTTATAACAAGAAGTTAGAGGTAATGGAGAAGTTAATTAGATGATGGGGTCATTAAAAACTAGTTGACTTTTTTTTCCAGGTATATATTTTTCCAGAATATCTTACTGCAAATGACAATTGATTCCTTGTTATAGTATTACAAAGCTAGAAAGTTGAAAGTATTATTAATAAAACTGTAACTGACGAAAGACGACTAAACTAAGGCCTCTTTTAGTAATGAAGACAGTTTGCTAGCTTTCTTGATCCTCTACCTGTGTGGTAAAGTAAAGTTTGGATGATTGTGCACCCATAATTACACACTTGTGAGACGTAATAGTCTCGTGTTCCAAAACTACCACATTAAGGTATGCTGAATGGCTTTGTAAAATTATTGGGAGGGACAGATTAACATATGCTGGGCTATATTCTTGTTCTCTACTTCGATGACATAATTTGGGATGACAGGGTGTGTTAGCCAGATGGGCCTAGCAGTTGTGTGTTAAACCAACTTCGCCATGCCAACCAGAACAAAAGAGCTAAATCTGTGCCAGGTTACACAATGACTTAGGATCCTGTGTTTCATACAGGGTGTGAGTTTTCACACTATTGTGAGTCTTCCCTTGATGATACCATGTAAAGTCAACTCCAGAATTATTGACACCCTTCATGAAACTGAACAAAAATGAATAGCACATGCATTGAGTGATATTTTGAGCTTAAACATATGGGGCAACAGTATACCTTTATTTTAACACAATATTTTTTCAAACACAAAACATTTTCTTAAATAGTGCATTTTTTTCTGCAAAACACTGGTTTCAAAATTATTGGCATCTCCACAATAAACATGCGATGAAGCCTCCTCTAGAGAGAATTACAGCACTGAGCGTCTTCCTGTAATGTCTAACAAAGTTGTAGACACTTGTAGAGAATCTTGGGCCGGGTTCTGCATGGAGAACATGTCAAGCTTCTTTATATTCTTAGGTTTGTGAATGTGGACTGTTCTCTTCAGTTCAGACCACGGGTTTTCCAATCCAGAGAAATGATGGCCATTGCAAAATATTGATTTTGTGTTTCCACAATCTTTCTGTATTGATCTGGACGTATGTTTGGAGTCTTAATGTCCTGGCGAAGATTTTGATCTTCACAAGAGCCTCTGGACCACAAGCCACAAGACTGCCTCAAAGCATCAATAATCCACCACCATATTTTATAGTGAGTATCATATGATTTTCCTTGTATGCAGTATCCATTTCTCACCAAACATGCCGAAGGTTTTCATGGCCACTAAAAAGTTCGATTTTAGTCTCATCTAATCACAACACATGATTCCAATTGTAGTTCCAATGACGCTTGGCTACGTTCAGGCAACTTTTGTGGGTTGCTCCAAACCCTTCCAAACAGCTTGTTGTTATGGAGGTGGTGTCTAATAGTTAATTTTGAAACTTGACACCCCTAAGAATAACCTAACCTGTGCAATTCTGAATCTGCTTCGCCTTCCTTCACATCCTCCTACATAGTTTTTCGAGTGAAAATCTTGTTTTGTTGTGTGCAATGTTTATTATATTTTATACAATCATCTTTGCTTCATTCTCCTAAAGGGTGCCAATAATTCTGGAGTTGACTGTTACACTTCCAAACCAAATCGGGGGGGGGGGGGGACTGCATGAAGTATCAAGGACATGAGTAGGTGTTGTTGCTATTCATTCTGCTCCCACAGTTTCCTTCATTGGTCATTTTCACAATCTCATCTTCTGGTTCCTGTGATGGTTTTTCAGCGTTGCCTTGCCTCAGTGTGGGTGGAAATAACCCCTTAAAGGCTCCTAATCTCTCCTCTGTGGAGCTGGAAACACTCCAGTGCAGTGGAAAAATGTTTATGCAGTTCTGCTAGGCTGCATGAACAGAGCCATGATCCTTAGAGAATGGAGTGTGTTGTATGTTAAGCCACAATGTCCTCCACAGATGGTTTGTGCTCATCGAGCTTAACACTGTAATTTTTCTATCCAGTCATTGTAGTGTTTAATGCATTCAGAAAACTGGACAACACATTATAGTCCTGAATGAGTGTTGCAGGTTTATGCCGTATGTCTCCTAGTTGATGTTTCCTGATAATTACAAGTAGACAATTTTCATCAGTGGATAAATACTTGTTAATTTCATCCCTCTTTCGTTTAAAAACAAAACAAAACAACAAGCTTGCTAATTTCCTACTTACTCATGATGCTTAAGAATATGTGCACACTTTTTAGTTGGTCACAGGTATTGAATGGCAGGATACAGATGTAGATCACACCATCTTAATGACCCACCTTAAGAAGCCAGATTGTTTGTCTCCTATTAATAAATCCTGCCCACCCACTCCAAACAGAGCAGTGCTTATTTGTGGGTTTGTTAACAATCATGCTAGTGATATCCGCCTTTTAGCCCATTGTCAAGAGGCGTCATGCTGTGTTTAAATTTCCTTTCCACTGCTTTGAATTGGTGTCCCAGTGTGGCCACAGAGTCAAATGTTTAACGTCTTGTTGAAGCACTAGACAGTCTTGAAATCAGCAGTGTGCATAACTTTTATAAATGTATTTAAACAATGATTTATAAAACATTATAATTTAACAATTATGTATCCCAATTATTTTCCTTTTCTATCCTGACAGAAGCAATTTGACAGCACTTTTGTCAGTCCCCTCTACCTAGACCTTCTTGAAACAGTATTTGCCTATTGTGACAAAGTAGAAAGTGTTGTGTCTTTAGCCAGAACAAGCCTTTGCTGCTGAAGACCAAAAACCTTTAAGCACCACAGACTGGAGACAATCTGAATGAATAATATAACAGTAAACAGCCTTGAGCATTCACAAGAAGGGGTGGGTCACCGAGCATCCACTGACCTTGTGCAGCCTGGCGTCAGTGTGTCTCAACCCAAGTGCCATGATTGTGATTTGGCTGCAAGCCTGTTGTGTTTCAGACCTAAATTCACTTGAAATACCCCAACCACCTTCAGGATTATTATAGACACCTGTAGAATGAACTACTGATTGTAAATTTGGGTTAAAAATTAAGTGTTTAAAGTCTTGCTTATTAGAAGAATTGAGGACCATAGCTCCAGGAAGACTCATGCAGTGAGAAGACTTTAATGGCCAACCAGATAAGGACTAAGTCTTTTTGAATTAAACTGCCCAAACTTGCAGGTGTCTCTGGAAACCTTCTGTTGAAACACTTAGCTCAAGTGGATGTCCCTAAACACAAGAGTGATTGCTGTCAAACTGCAGAGGTGATGAGATGATTGATAGGGATCTCAGGCTTGCTGAAACGTGGAAGCACTTGCCTGGTTTTCGCTCTTGCACTTGAATGTTCCTTATGTGAGTGCCAATATAACTACCTGCAAATCATTGTTCCACATTTGCAGAAGGATAATAATTAATGAAACCTTAATTACATGCCTTTATGAGAATACACTCCTTGTTGTTTTCTTAGCTTGAACCTATTGAAAATATCTGGCAGTGTAAACATTATAAACAGGAAATTGATTCAAGGTCTAGTGTTTTTTTTTTGACCTTCCAAGCATGGGTGTGGCTGTTGTCTCGAGCTGCATCACCCATGACATGGTTGCGAAACAATGATTTAGGTAGGATAAAAGTTAGGAAACAAATACAAGTAAATACTTGTTAGAAAATTAAGCACTGTCAAAACAATAAGCAATAAGAAAGAATCATTTGAACACTTAATAAAAACTGTAAGGAAGGGAATATAAAGTGATGAGTGTTTGATGATGAATGATGGGTGTTTAGCACAAGAACATGTGACAGAGCGCCACCCGAATGTCTCAGCTAGGGATATGCAAAAGGACATATTTAGAAAATAAATGGATTTTCTGTAGTCAACTAATTGGTCTCAAGTAAACCCTGTATTACAGGACATGAAGTCCTACAGAAAAGTTAGTGTGCTTCGGTTATAGTGGTTAAAAGAGACAAAATGGCGGCATCATATGTAACCTAGCTAATGAATGTAACTAGTGTGCCGCTTGCATGATCTTGCATTCGTATTTATAAACAAAAATGTATCTGCATCTAGAGTAAACTGTGACTGTCATGACTATCTCAGCTCTTTGGTTTGGGGCTCCAAACTGTTTTTTGATTTTGTCTAATTAATTAATAATAAAACGACTTGGCAGGCAGTATGTTTATTAAATGATTTCATTGGTCATTAAACATGAAGTCCAGTAACAAATGAATTCCAGCAATATATAAAGACCAATAATATATGAAATCTAGTAATATATGAAATCTAGTAATATATGAAATCTAGTAATATATTAAAAGGGCTCTAGAACCAAATGGTTGAATTGGATAAATGTTGACTGTAAAGTGTTGATGCTTCAGGGCATATAAAAGAAAACAGCCATCCAATTAGAACTAATGAATGTTTATGTGTGTATGAAGAATATTCAGGATCAGAATGTGTGCAGATAAGTTTGAGCCTGTGTTCCAGTAGCTGTGTAGGACATTTTGTACAGGAAATGCCAGAGTTATCCCAGTGGAGTCTTCTCTTGGAGAGGCCCAGTAGCCACCCAGTTTCAGATAATCCAGGAAAGGAACCTACTGTAACGGTGTTGAAACGAGTTTATTTTGGCTTAACATTTATATTGTATGTTTCATGTTAAGTTTCCTTCAATCAAGAATTGTACAATCAACAACTGTACAGGTTCATACAAGACTCTTCTCAATGCATTCAAGCTTATAAAACGTACAAAATCTGGGGTGTTCTTGTTGACATAACAGAAATGGTAATTAAGAATTAAGTACCTGACTTGCATCAGAAGCTGCACTCCTGCTACATAGTGATGAAGGAAGTCTACTAAGCAGGAGAAGGGCTAGTTGCCTGGGGGCTCAAGCTCTCATCACCTTCTGTTTACTGAGAGAGAGCTGGGGGAGGACCTGAGTAAATGTTTCCTGTGTAATTGTCTGGCCTTTGCAATAAGAAAACCACTTCTTAAGAAATGTAATTATGGTAGTTTCCTTTCTAATTGGGAACATAAGTATCCCACAATGAGGTTGGGAGCAGAGATAAAAGATTTTAATAAATGATTACAGTTCAGAGGTAAGGTGTATTGTTCATGTAGCTCTGTAACTGTATTGTTTAGCTTTAGTTTGTATTTTGCTCAATTTCCTTTAAGGACCAGATGCTTTTGGTTAAGGAAAACGTTATATTGTCCATGTTTGCAGTACAGTATGTTGACTTTGACACCTTTTACAAGAGATCCATCAACACAAGCGAAGCTCTTGGTGTAAGAAAGATTACATAAAACCCACACAAAGGTGTTTTGTCATACTGCAGAGGAGTTTTTCAGTGTTGCACTCCTATCACACATGGCTACAAACGTACTATAAGCTACCATATGAAAGGCAGGTCACACAGTTTAGGTTCAGGTTGCACACTGCGCTGTGGCTGCATGCAGACTTTAATCATTAGATGTAACTGTAGACTTCTTGCTCCCCTTTCATCACACAGCTTGGTTCCTATTCTGCTAGCTGTAACCACACACTTTGTCCCCTGCTAACGAGTTTAAAGTACAGTCTAAGGTAGTCTTGTGCTACCAGCATAACAAAATTGATCAATTTGTCAATGTTTTGTCTTTTTTTCTTTGTTCGGTTTCTGGGTCTCACAAAGATAAAGAGCTGGTGTTATTATCTTTATTGCTTTGCTTTTCATTCAGGCATTTTGGCTACCTTGCTTATTTTACCTCACTTTTGCAGTTGTTGAAATGAATTTCTTCCTACAGGTTACTTACGTAAATTGTAAATTGGTTTATTGAAGGGATGTACACAAAAACAAGATAGATACAGCACTGAAAGTATAAAATTAAAATGTAACAGGGTTCATACAGATGCTTGAGAGGCTTACATAAGGGTTTTTTTAAAGTCAATGTGTCAATTTGGAATTTTTTTGTGTGCCCACTGAGACTCCAGTGCCAAATAAGCTGTCTCACTGGAGTTTACTGTCATGTTAGCAATTAGCCTCTTTAAATTAATATTAGCACTGCATATAAAGCATATTGGCAGGAGGCAGTTGCCTGCTACGATTATCAAATGATTCATTATAACTCGCTGTCAGTTCAACTGAAAAAAAAAAAAAAAATGGCTAGAAAATGTGTTATGTTAATAAAAAGTTCCAGGCTGTGGTTCCAGCGAGGGTCAAACACACAGAAAGAATATTGCAAGTTCTTCAAGAAAGAAATCTTGACATTTCAAATTTGTGCCAAATGTCCTACAAAGGCATTTTAACCTTTTTAATTGAATAAAGTAATGCAAATGATAAAAAAATCAGGAATTACAAGCGTCAATTTATTTATTACAAGCTTCTCTCTCGGTCTCTCTCTCTCTCACACACACACACACACACATAAGGATACACATGGTCAGAGCTTAAACAACCTCGCTAAATGTGGCACAAGCATTTACACACATGCATGCACACTTGAGAGAGATGCCAATTCAGAAGTTAACACTAACAATTCATTAAAAAAAAGATTAAATTCATTTTCACCCAAGCCATGGGACCTATATTGAGCTTGAATGTTGATCTCCGTTATATTGGACAAAGTCTGATTATCTATCTTGAAAATGCTGGGAAAATGCTTGTATTTCACTTTAGAAAGGCTGTACGAACCCTGAATGTAAACAGCCCTCCCCCTCTTTCCGAATCTGTTTAGAGTTACGCCTCCATTCCAATTTGCCCTTTGGCATGCTTTCACGTTTATTTGTTCATCGTATATTAAAACAGTTTGGCTAGGCAAAAATTTCCATCCCCTCATACCATATTTCAGCCCTGCTTTCCTCACCACACCTTAAACTTGACCTGTTTACCTTTTTCCTTTTTCATACTGCTCCCCCCCCCCTCCAGTTTGACAAGGTTCTTTTGATAGGAACTGCAAAGATGTCATCGTCGTTAGACTTTTCTGTCATCATTATCACAGGGTTTGAGTGTTATTTATTATCTCACTTGGTTGTAGATTGTGCGAGAGAGCAATGTGCTCATAATTGTGTAGTCTCTGCTAAGGCTGTTTGAAAGCTCTATCTCTTCTGTGAAGCTCAGCTTTAGGAGTAATGCGAAGAGTGATGAGATCCGCCCGCCCCCCTAGAGATACAGCCAGAAGCAAAGCTCTACTCAGGGATTCTGGAGGAACTGTTATGATTGCCAGACTTCTGGAGGTCCTGCTTTTCAGAAGATGTTTGAGCAAAGCATTTCTTCACTTGCAGTTTCAGGGATTGTCATGTTAGCTACCATATTAGGCAACAAGACCATCATTCTCATTCGCTCCAAAATGATTGCGCCATAATCTGGGGTTCAGTATGCAATGCCCAAGCATTAGCAGATATTGGTTTTGCTATACAGATGCCCTAGGCAGTATGTGTAGCTCACAAGCATACTGTCGTGAGATTTAGCAACTTCTTTCCTGCCATTATGTCTCATTATAAAAGAGTTCTAGGTCTGTCAGAGATTATGGTGCTCGGTCTGCTGGGTACCAGGCTGGAGCTGGTTAAAGCAAGGCCAGGTACTGAGGTCCTGCACTCTTTTCCCTGGTCACAACTAAGCCCATAGATTTACCCTTAAAAGGACCAGTATTGGCTTTTATATCAACACTAACAGCTGTCTCCCACCTTTCATCTCATAACAATCTCAGCCTAGGGAACCCTGGACCTGACAAGCTGCTGGGTGCCTCCTGAGTCAGTGTCAGTGTTTTATGCTCAGGTTTGGACAGGTTTCCTAAAGACAAAAGGCTCGAAAAATCCATAAAGCCATTTGCCAACAGTCAAAGAATTTTGAATTCAATTTGAATTGTTAATACAAAAGTAGAACAGCAATGTCAGTCTTAAAGCTCTGTTACCTACCTTAAGAGTCTAGACCCACACTTCATGCACAGACAGTTTGAAGGACAAAATGGAAAATTACCCATGTTTCCTCTATACATATCTGTAAAAACATATAGCTGGGCGAAACTTTCCCTTCTCTCCTTGGAGCTGTTGCATCGTCAGAATATGATTCAAAATGTTCACTGCAGATGTTTTCTAGCTTTACACTCTGCACTTGAAATGCATCCCTCTTATGCGAGGTTGACATCCAGGTAGACTGGGAAGCAGTCAACATTCTTTTTTTTTGTGAAGCGCATTCAGTAAAGACCAGAGCAGTCCGCCAACCAGAGACACAGGGAGCCCGAGTGAAAAATAAGCATACAATGCAGGGGGGTGACCATTTTCCCCCATTTTTGCTGTAATTGTCAGGAAAAGAGGAAATAAGTGGTGTTGAATGCTATGTCTCCGCTATGTCTTAGCATCTGGGGCCCCCAGGTCAGCACTAAGGCAGCGGATGCCAATTTACAGCAGTCTTGAGATGGGATCCAGAGGTTGATGCAGAAAGATGGAGGCTTGTAGGGGGCACTGGGGAAAAAGGACTATACCACAAGGAATTAGTCTGTCCTTATAACTGCCCTCATAAAAAGGAATGGAGTGCCATGAGAACTATCTTCTATATTATCTACCAAAATCTTGTCATAACCAGCGTAAAGAAAGAATCAATGCGGAATGAACTCATGATATCATGCGGAGAGCTTATATCCTAAATCCGAGCAGTATATCCTAAGAATGTGATGAAACACATCTGCTAGCCCGGATCTTCTTTATGATCTGCAGGATGTTCGGATCATGTCTGAAGTGTGTTGGAGAAATCGTTCGTATCATTTATGATTGCAGAAAGACACGCTTCAGACACACTAAGGCTGAGATGTGTATGCATGTGTTTTTCAGGAGAGATAAAATAAAATTGAATATGAATGCAGTGCCCTATCGTATGTTAAGGAACATTAAGATACCTTGTGATGAGTGTTCTGAAACTTGCAGTGGAACATTATCAAAAGCATGCAGTCATAGCATTTATTTCCTGAATGTGCTTAAAGGGGAGTAAAGAAAAGGTTCTTACCATATGCTGTCCAAGAATGGCCATAGCTATAATATAGATTTTGCTCTTAATAAAACATCACTCACCTAACAGCATGAGCTACATGAGGATTTCTTTAAAGACTAAATTCTATAGAAAAGAATTCACATTCCATGTAACATATTGATGGCATGCATGTGTAAACCTCAGTAACCCACTTTAAGGCTAGCTAATTGTTCAGAGCAAAGCCACACTATGCACCAACACCAAAAAACAAATATATATAAATAACACCAAGAAAAATGTTGTCATTAAGCTCCCCATGTTGTTTTTTTAGCTCCTTATTTTTCTGTCTTACTTTTCTTTCATGTCCCTTCTTCACATCTTCTTTGGTCCTGGCCTGCATGTGTCCCACTTTTTTTTTTTGGGTCTAACTGTTTCTCTCATCAGGTCTACACATACAAGCCGTATGTGTAAAAAGAGAAAATGTGGGCCACTGTTTTTCGCTAGATGACCCCAGTTTCCTGTTGTAGACCTTATAGGGCCTTCATCCTGTCTAGTAGTTCCACCACATTCAGCTGACTTTACTCCAAACAAACATCTGAAAAACATCAATCCCACACTACAATCCATTCCTCGCAGCTGATGCCTCCTCTTGCGTCTCTGTCCCTCCCTTACTGTCTCAGGATCTCATGAATAAACTCTACAGAAATCCAATCCTAGCCCTGAAGCATCTGTGGGCCGTTTACAGCCTTAACTCACATGAGGTAATGACATCTTGCCGTGTTGTGAAACGCCCAGCTATAGAAGGCCTTAACAGCTGTATCTGATCCTCATGATGCAGCTCGCTCCCCTGGTGAGGATGAAGAAAATCTCAGGGTTATTTCATGGTCATGGCTGTGGATATGTTTCGGCCAGAGTCACATCATCCAGTTTTTATAACTGAAATCAAATAACTGACTTTTGCACTAGATCAACTTTTAAAAGTATGTATCCATGGTATCAACTGACAAACCAGTATTTGAAATCACACCGCCTTGGCTCTACCTTCATTCTTTAAAGCACTATTGTTGCACATTCGTAAAAACAGAATGCACGAGTAAGAGTAAACACACACTGCCTGTTCATTCAAAAGGGCTCGAGGAGCGCATAGTCTTGCTAACATCATGGACACAGTCACCAAGGAGATGTCACGCTTGGCTGAAAGTGCTTTAGTTTGTGCGCATTTACAACGTCACTATTTGTGAATGTGTGTGTGGTCCTCACAGAATAGACATTGATGAATACAGTAACATACCATGACATTAAGAAGAGTCATTGAAACCTTCACAGCAGGGTCAGTCAGTATACATTCATCACAACGTGGCTTTTGGAGTTTGACCACTGGAAGAACCGCTGGAGCCCCCAGACTGGCTCCTAGAACATGTTTTGAACGAGGTCCATATTTACCAAAGTTTTAAGAGCAATTAGTTGATGATGTCTGTCCATGTGTTAAAGCTGATAGTATATCCTAGCATTATGTATTACATCCTGGTTAATACATAAAGCATGACTTTCGTCGGCCTTTGGGTTGCCTAACTCATGGCATTTAGAGTTTACTATCCTAAGCCACCATATGGCCAAGAATTAGGAAGGATTTACGAGACTATTCATAAAGATTTAACCTTTGCAGATAATAATGCTTGAAACTATATCCTAATATAACTAAATTTGTCTTATATTTTTCAAAGCCTTTGGCAGAATGTTGCAGATACTTAAAAAAAAAACGTTATTTAAGAACATTTGAAAACTCAAGTGTAACTGTGGTGCATGTTGAGCCAGTTTATATATACACAAACATGGTACTCAGTTCTAGTCTATTCATTGCATTCATTATTTACAGTGTACAGCCCTCGTTTGTTTAGCTAGAATTTCCCACTTACCACCTGCCTCACCTCACACTACAGACAGATAATGTATACTTGTTACCTCTTTCACTCCCCCTTGTTATTTCTATCCCGCCGGTAAGACCCAGAACAGTGGAGTCACAGTAGCCGAACTGCAAACTGATCCATGGGTGCATGCGTGTGGGTTGGATAGATCCTGTCTAGGCATTAGGTAAGATACAGGGGTCATCATTTGGATGACTTCCACAGGCTTGGTGGACATTAGGACCGCAATGACGACATGCTTGTTTCTGGTTCATTCATTATGTATAAAACGACATATGACCCGTTCCCCGGACGCAACAAAAGCCTCATCTGTTGTGGTTATTTCTTTGAATCTACCACCTGAACATCATGTACGGGACACATAGCACGTTTAAAATGTGCTAAACTTGAAAATGTACAATTAGGGTGAACTCTATTGCCTAGTTGACTTTGGGTCATTCAAGAAACAGCCAGTCAGAGAAGGTTGCATTTTATCTAGCATGAACCCCTTAAACTCCTAGGACCCCTCGGCTGGTCCAGACTTACACTGCTCACGCTTGTAACTACAAACCTTTCCTACTAGTTTCACTGTAGTTACTGACAAATTAATTGTAGTTACTGAATAACATGCTTTCAGATGAATAACTGAATAATAAGCCTAGACCTTAATTGGTTGGAGGAGTTTCTTGAAGCTTCACTTTTAGCAAAGTGTGAAGACCTCAAGCATAATGATTAACACTTGTTTAATGTGTTCAGTCTTTTCTTTTATGCAGTGCCAGACAGCACTTGTGAGAATGTCATAGCAAACCCATCAAAAAGGCAACCATGAGAGATTTATAAGCTCAGTCTCATTAACTACTACCTACTGCCTAAAAAAAACAGACATAAGCCACGGGGAGTAAACCAAGGTGGTTTGGCCTGGAGTGACACTGTAGTCCATATCCTAGCGCTGATCATGTCATATTCTGCCATATCACGTTTTCAGGTTGTAAACGGAATAAATGGTATAGCCTCTAATGGATGGCTCCCCTCACATTTCTGTGACCTGGGTTGGTGTTATGTTGGTGCTCAGGGCAAAACACTTTCTCAAATTTTGAAATAGTCTTCTGAATCAAGCACAAACAAAAGGCTCAGCTCCAAATGATAGCCTCACGGTAGCCATGACTGACTTGTACCAACAAACAGCTGTGACCTGGGTTCAAATGCTTTCTTTGGTTTCCACACACTACAATTATGTGAGTTATTATCTCGTGTGTCCTTAGAGTACACAGAGGTACCAGCTCTGACTTGAACCTGTCAGATGTGTGTACTTAGGCAAGTCCTCACTAATACAGTGAAAAAACAACAACCTGTAAGTCAAGCCTGTAGCCTATGCAAGTTTGATAGATGCTCCCAAAGGGCCCTTTAATTGAAAACATACAGGACAGCATTAGGAGCAGAAAGAAGAGCGCTCTTCTGAGCTCACCATTCGGTACATCCATTTATCCCCAGGGGCCTGGACGTTTTGTTAGGGTTCAGTCTTGGTATGCATGATAAAATGCTAAATGTGTGGCGCAGTCCGAGACTTTGGGGATGGTGCGTTGGGTGTGTGAAAGCATATGGTCCTCACAGCTGCCTGCCCACTCGCTACATTCTGGCGAGCTGACGTTAGCAAGGATAAGGCACTAGTTAGGCTCGCTGGACCATTACTTTCATGGAGAATCCAGGAAGCGTACCAGACTGAGACCTGTGAAAGTTCCTGTTGACATTAATTGTTTCTAAGGCCTGTTTTTCCCCACCGGCTCCATGTTGTAGTAGTTTGTGCCTTACTGTGGTTTCTTTATAATAATATAGCAAGGCTTCATAACGATGATCTTTATATCATTAGATATCTACATATAATGAAACAGAACCTATGATCATGATTATTTCCAAACTAGTAAATACACCTTGTTTTCTCTTCTTTCTTTTTTTCTCCAGGGCGTTGTTTGCATATGATGGAGTCACCAACAACTTGAAGCTCTTTGATTCTGGAAGTAAGATCAAAACAATCTGAATATGCACTTTTTTTTTTCATTGCATTGCATGTTTTTATTAGATATGTTTCAAACTGCAATGAACATAACCTAACTCTTTGCATTCTCACACAATATGATCCTCTATGTGCTCCTTCATAATCCTGTCATTAGTGCGATTTTGCAAGATTAAGGACAATTACACATTTCTTACTTTCATAATAGCCTGAAGGTGGAAACATATCCAGTTGAGGCTCCAATTGCCTTCCTTTATTATGACAGCTTTTGTTATTTCTTATGAGATAATATGGAGTGTAAAGTCATTTCTAATTTTTGGTTTAAATGTCCATCAACAATATGTGCTTGCATGCTTTTACCAGATTATCATTTCAATCACATAAACATGCTGCAGGACATTTAAACCAAAAATT
>JAOUQW010000026.1:7037839-7051527 GCA_028565825.1 Olivaichthys viedmensis | reverse complement strand
TTTTACATTTCCAAACATTCATTTTCCAAATTAATGAAGAAACTTAATTTTTTAATGTTTTTATCTAAAAAAGTGCTCTAGTGCTGAATATCTCACTTTCTTTAATGATGCACAAACATTAAAAAATTAAGTTTCTTCATTAATTTGGAAAATGAATGTTTGGAAATGTAAAATTTTCTCTTTTCTAATGACACACTAATGCAGAAGATATAAAATAAACATCTAAGAGACGATTATATAAAAATATTTAGGGTGCCTAAGACTCTTGCACAGATCAGCAGCGTTACCAATATATTTGTAGGGAGAGTGAAGCTAAAAAAGGATCTTACATCAACACGCAGATTTTTCAAGACTGGCCAAGTGCTTACATTTAAAAACTCATCCACCCGATAGTGTAGTAACGAAAGGGTTACGTTTTAAATGTGTCTTTCTTGCCTTTTGTGACCCGAACCAGTGATCATGCGTGTCGACCATAATTATATAATAACATCACGGTGCAAGTCATGACACAAATCCGTAATTCATGGTGTGCTCTGAAGCCATATAACCTTTACATCATCGTGACATCATCGTGATGTTTGTGAGCCCATTTTGTTTGTGTTTTATTCTTTATACTTTTTCTCTTATCACCTTTTATATACACAGTTGGGGTCTGTACCGCAGCGTAACCCTGCAGGACCTGTTTATCCTCATGGTTCTATATGCTATAATGTGTTTTTGTAGAGAAACTTATAGAGAAGACCGACTAGTAGTCCAGATTATTTATATATCTATATCTATATAGATATAGATATATATATATAGAGAGAGATAAATATAGATATATATTTGGGTAGAGATTGATTATTATATTCTTAATGATTGATATAATCTGTATGTGTGTTTGTTGGTAGATAAGCAGGTTCTCTGTGCTTCAGGTGTGTGTGTGTGTCACACTCCTGCTGGTTTTAAGGAGATCTTGGGTAAAACTCAGTTTCCCACAATTCACAGTGACTTTAACACTATCCCACACATGGAAAGGCACTTCTTCCTATCGTCAATGCTCTAATATCAGAATGGTGAAATGCCACTAGAGGGCGATAAAGCATCAGTCCTTAGTTTCCTGACTCCATTTGTAAGCCCCAAAACCACACTATTCACTACATAGTGCCCTATTTTTGGAGTGTGCCATTTAGTACTCACATGCCATTTTCACCTAGTGGCCTATGTAGTGAAGAAAGTGTGATTTGGGACACGAAAGGAGATCTGTATTGATTTGGTTTTCAACTGATATTGAAAGTAAGGCTACTGCATGGCCTATATTCACGCCATAGTGGCCTATTTTGGGAGTGCGCACTTTTTATGAAAAGGAAACCCTCTGTAGGGCTCTATATAGAACCTTTAGGGACAAAACAATGGGTGCTAGATAATGTAGTTTGGGGGGGTTGTTTGAATGAATAAGAGTTTTGGTTTCCTAAGGGGGTTCTCCTTGGAACGGGAAAACATTTTAGGGTTCCCCTATAGGGACCCAGGGAAGAACCCTTTAGGCTGCTACATGGAACAATTTTTTCTAAAACTGTAGCGTCCAAACTGTACCCTAGTGGGACAGAATACACAGAAGTGCACCCCAATAAGTACACTCTTGGAAGAAATGGTTTCTCAAGGGTTCTTTGGAGTATTAAGGGTTCTGGCTTCCTAAATCAGGTTATTCTCTGAACCTTTTCTGAAAGGGAAACACTCTGTTGGGTTGTAGGGTTCTACATAGACCTTTTTAAAGGTTCCCCCAGAGGGACAAACCAAGAATTGGTAGATATAATCTTTTTTTTTCTTTTTCTTTTTTTCTAAGACTGTAGGAACAGAATACCCACAATGCACTGTGCTATTTGAAGGTGGCCTATGTAGTGAATAGGGTGGGACATGAACACATTGATTTACATCTGTGTAAAACCTTCTGCGTGTCCGAAACCACACCCGATTTACTATATAGTGCACTAATTAGCTTGTTTTACGATTTTATAAGCATAGTAGAATGTGAACCTCCTGAAATCCCACAATGCACTGCAGTAGGTTAATGTCCAAGTGATGTAGCCTGGAGGATGCAGACTTAAACACCCATAATACCCACTTTTCTTGATTTCCTGTGCCATTTGAAGGTGGCCTATGTAGTGAATAGGGTGGGATTTGGGACACAGTTAGAGATCTGTATTGGGTTGCATTGTTATGGTTGCTTCTCTCTCTTGGAGGATGATGATTATTATTATTATTATTGTTGTGGTGGTCTGTGTTTCTGTTGTAATTTTATTTTAAAGCAGTGATCCACGTGCTCTTCGCGCTCTTGTGAGTACAGTACCAATGTCCGTTTGTATTACAGCCAATAAAAAGAAGAGCTAAATGTGTACTGGCCTTGTGTGTTTCTTCCTCCTCCATTCTGAACTTCTCTTTTTTTTCTTTCTTTTTTTTTTACATGCAGCCTCATCGAGTGCCGCTCAAAATACAGCTCCTATATGAACTCCAGTATTACTCTAGTGTACTATATTTACTGTACATTTTACTTTCTGCACTTATTCCTGTATTGACCTATAAAGCATATATCTTATACAGTATGTGTTAAAGGGGTAGTTCAGAAAAGATCAAATGTACACAATTTCCTCCTTTACCCTAAATTTATTCGATCAGTCAAGATGTTTGGTGTTTGACGTTTGCTTCTTTAGTTTTAGCACTGGAGCTAAAATGCTAATGGGGCTAACAAGTAATGGTAGTCTATCTCACCCAAAAATCCTTATATACTCGCTTCAAACGACATCTCATTTTTCAATCAATGATTGTGTACAACAGTACAGAGAGAGTCCATATTTGCAAATTTACATTCAGAGTGGAACTTTATTATCAGCCGCATCGCTTCCGGCTTTAACATTCTGGGGGCGGAGTGATGCCAAATAGTGCTAAAGCAAAAAAAGTAGTTCCGGTTTGTTAAGATAACGTTAAGATAACGTTCCCGCGTTCAGCTACATGGTGAAGTTTAGTTCATGTTTATAGATGACGTAAAGTCCTACTGTGTCCTAAACCACAGTGGCACGTCTGTGAGGAATGTCAAATATTTATTGAACATTGTATTTAAAATTGTATTTTATGTATTGTAAAATTGTATTTATTTGTCCCCAGGTTAGTGTAACTGTTTGGCTAAAAACTTTAATTTAAATGTAAACAATTTTCCCTCTTTACCCCAAATGTAGTCGATCGGCCATAACATGTTTGGTGTCCCAACTACAAAAAGAGACAGTATAATAGTAGAGACGGTCCACTGGGTGAAATATGAATGGGATAGTGCGTAACATGGCGGCTGTATTACACAAGATAAAAAGAGCCAATTGCCTTGTTGGTAAAAGCGTAACAAGAAAAGAGCCTGGCCTATCAGATTTGTTGTCAAGCCTTTGCTGCGCTCGTTATTGAGTAATGTGCATGCGTAGTAGCCGAAGAAACATAAAAAAAATGTTGATTTTTTGTCTTATTGGAGCCAAAGACAAGAATTATTTACACCATTTTTGTCCGATTTTAACTGTGATTTCAAACGTGTGTTTGTAAACATTATGTTTTGGATTCATGGGTCTCTCCACATTCAAGTAGATAGGATGGTCTTATATAGGCCTGGTCTTATATGACTGGAAATAGCTGCCCGAGAGAGGCAGACTTTGGACTTTGGTCCTTAGGACTTTGCTGCAAAGCTAATGTAGCTAACAAGTAAAGGAAGCCTATAGCCGCCAGTTTAGCAGTGTGCAAACAAATTTAGTTCACATAGTTCATATTTGGTTTTGTATATTTAATAGTTTAATAGAGACTTATTCCGCACTGTGTTACCGAGCCAAATGATGATGTCTCATGAGGTGACGCGAGTCTTGCAGTTTGCACAAAACTAAACTGGTAGCTATAAGCTTCCATTACTTGTTAGCAACATTGGCGTAGTGCTCCAATGCAAAACTAAAGAGGCAAACCTCAGACAGCAAACATGTCGTCTGATCGGCTACGTTTGGGGTAAAGGGGAAGATTTTGTAGACTTTATTCTTAGCCGGATTGTTCCGTCAAACTTTGGAATGCTGTGAATAAGATAATAAAAGAAAAATAAATTATAATTAAAGTTGATTGTTTTATTTTTAAAAATATATGTATCCACAAGTCTTTTTGTGGAAGCATGACATTTGACTCAAACCTCAACCTGCAGTCTGACCTGCTTTTCTCTCCATCTTTCTTTCTTTCTATCATGTACTTTGGATTCCCGGCTGCTTCTGTGGCACCTCAGTTTGCCACCAACTTCCTCCTCAGAGAAAGAGCTTAGCCTTTTTTTTCAGCTGAGGTGCGTTCGCGCTCCTGATTTGTTCGTTCGTGCCTCTTCTCTAGAGCAGATTCAGCAGAACCTGGGACTTCAGGCACGAAGAGGGGATAGTTTAGGGTTTAGTTAGGAAAAATACCAACAAGAGTGATAGAGGGGGGACGGGCAAAAGCCAACGTGTTTGAACGTAGACAAAAAAAAAGAGAACACCGAAAAACAAGGAGGAAGTGAGCGAGACAGAATGAGACCGGCTACGTTGAGGGGCTAAAAAATATGTGCACTTGTAAAAAAAGTGTACAAGGTGTGTGTGTATGTGTGTGTGTGTGTGTGTGTGTGTGTGGATAGATAGATAGAGAGTGACCCTTTCCTGATTAGAAGACATGTCTCTGAAGCTGCCTCGTAACTGGGACCTCACCACTTTCCGGGGTGAAACGACCAAAATAGGTAAGTGTGTGCGTGTATAGGTGTGAAACTGTGACCTTCCTCGCCATGCAGTTGGCATTTGTCCTACTCAGTGTGATATTTATATATGTGTGTGTGTGTGTGTATAGTCATTTGACATGCTGAATGCTAGTACGTTGCATTGAATGCATTGAAATTATGCTACATTATGGGCAAGTGTGTGTGTGTGTGTGTGTGTGTGTGTGTGTGTGTGTGTGTGTGTGTGTGTGTAGACACACTCATATGAAACTCATATGGTTTGGCTCCTGAAGATCCACCATGCGGAGTTTGGCTCCATCTCTAATCTAACACACCTGATCCAATTAACCTTGATGTGAATATCAGAGCCTGAACCTTGATGGTGGATCTCCAGGAACATGGCAAAGATGCTCCTATATATATATATTTGTCCATCCTTTTGTTTATGCATGTTTGTGTTCTTAACCCTCTGGAAAACTTTATTTTAAAAAAATGTTGCAGTATGCCAGAGAAATTGTGTAAAAATCATCAGATTCCTGGGGATGTTCTGGAAACTATATCTGATATCTGCTGTGCTAATCAGCTCTTATTGCATATCACTTCCTCGTGTTACAGCCTGACGGTAACCAGCTAATAGGAATGGCTCATATGTTTCATTTTCAATCTGCCTTGTTTTCCACTCCCATAAATTGCCGAGGATTTTAGCCCAAATTCGATTTAATTTGGGCACTTAAGGACCACTTATGGAAATTGCAAGTGCATTGTGGGCCACATTTAAAGTTTGTAATGACATTTGGAATCTGGGCCAAATACGGCCCAAATGCAGTCGATGCTTAAGTGTGCAGATTTAAGATTTAGCTCATCGCCGTCATTCCATGGTGGTATGTGTGGACCGTCACTGATCCATATTTGCGCTCAGGGATATATTTTAGATTTAGATAGCTTTAGATACCTTGACCTATAAATATTATCATAAGAAAAAATTGATAATATTTTATAATTATTGTATTTAATATTTTTCCTCATGTCCTTAGGTGGTACTTGCAGCTTTCTGTATTGAAATTGTGCCTTAGTGCAATCTCCTACTTCAGTCCTCTTTGATAAATTGTCATTTTTCACCAATATTTAAATTTATTCAGTTGGTTTTCATGTTTGTTTGTTTAAAATCTGTGCCTAATATCACTTTCCACCCTGTTAGTATGTAGTACTTTTGCTTTAAGAAGTTAACCCCGCCCACTATCACATAGCTTTCATGAACAGACATCACATCTGGTGGGCGTTTTGACTTTCTAAGCTGATTAAGTCCTCAAACTCCTTTTCTGTTTGATCTTTTTCTTGTTTTATCATGACAGTTTCCACGTTCCACCCTGTTTACTGAAATATAATAATGTTTATAATGTTTAGACGTGTGTCCTAAGTTTGTCTCCACTGTACACATTTCTGGACATGCGACTCAGTTTGACTAGTCAAATCAATATTATAATAATAATATTAATAATAATAATACTTTATTTACATAGCACCTTTCATACAATGTAGCTCAAAGTGCTTTACAAAAAAGTACATAATAATACATAAAGTACCAAAGAAGAATTAAAGAGATAAAAATTTAACAAAAATCAGAAGCATACAGATTTTTGTTACTTTTTTGGTACTTTTAGATTTAGATAACTATGTACTATTATGTGTTGTTCCCCAGCAATCGTCAGAGATTTGCGACAAGTATAACATAGACGAGTGAGAGCCAGAAGAACCGTAACAAGTTCTTCAAGATTCTTGGAACAACCTACCAGCTGATTTCCTTATAAAACTGCACGACAGTGTGTCTAAGAGAATTGATGCAGGATTAAAGATAAACTCACACCAACACACTGATTTTACTTTCTTACTCTTTACTGCTTTTATAGGATTTTATTATAATCAGGAACTTTTCATTATTTTTAAAGCATTTTTGCTTTACAGTTCTTTACATGAGGCTAAGACTTTTGCACAGTGATGGAAATACATGGTAAGCCTGCTATATTAGCTGTGTTTCATTCTTGATCAGCTGCTTTAGAAGACGCAAAGTCACTATCCTATTGGGTAGCATTTTAACCAAAAAGGAACCTTGGTAGGTATCACGTTCGGGCCCTTCGGCGTCCACATACATTAACTTTTAGCACCCTGTGCATGTGATGTCCGTTTTTTATCCACAATTGCTCGCTAGTTTATCAGCTTACTTGAGGATGGATCTCAATCTAGCAGCAGCTATTTTTCTAGCACGTTATCTGCATAAACTAGCTACATAAGCTATAAGATCACGTTACATTAGGCAGTTAACGACTTCTCGCATCTTACGAACACAAATACGACTGTTAACCAAAACAGTAAATAAATGTTAGCTTGCTGCAAGACAAGCAACTAATATACGCAAGTTGAAGTGAATGTTTAGTCTGCCATGTTTGTTGAAACTTTCATGTTTACTCTGGTGCGGTGAACCTAATGCAATGCTGTCGAGATTTTTAATTCACAAGTGAGTCTCGTTCATTTTCATTCGCAAGCGTGAGACCATTTTAAATTACTCAAGCTGAGCAAAACAGTATCGGCTTTTCAAAAATGTTAGTCGTAGGCATGACTCTGAACATCGATTTGGGCAAAATGGAAGTGCAACGGAATAATTGTTTTAGCTAAACCTCAAACTCAAATGACTCGAGTCACTCATGAGACTCAAAGATTTCAACTCCAATGCTACCCTCAAGTTTGGTTAAAATAAGAAGCTAAGATAGCTAAATAGCTGCCTTCCGAATGGGACAGTCTTTATCGCAGGAGTGCTAATACTGCCCAAACATGCTGCCTATCTAGGGAACTGCCTTCCGTTTGGGACACAATTATTTTTGCATATGGACTCTCATTTTAGATTACCAAAATTGACAAGTAATCTTTATGCTTCACTTGCTTTTCATGGAGTAAATCATGCTAATGTCTTTGGTGTCAATTGGTTTTCTATGACAAATGTACATCTTGATTTCTACACACAGTAGACACACAAGTCTTATAATGCAAGTCAAGGGTGCCTAGATTTTTGGTTTCCAATGTGCACTGCTTAATTTTGTGAGTTTTCTTGCTCTAATACACTATTTAAACCTCATGAGTGTGTTAATGGCCTGATGAGTTGAATCAGCAGGAAAAGACTAAAATTAATATTCCAGTGCTGGGACTTAAACAAATAGTGTAAATAATTAATCAATATAATGATAGATAATTGGTTTATAATTGGTAATCTCAGATGGTAGTGATGATATACAAATGTATGTACATAGATATAGTTTAATAAAATGTATACCTCATATATTAATGTTAAAGTATTTTATTTTTTAAAGTTTAACAGATTTTGTGGCAATTACTGATTTTCCCAATGCTAATAACTAATAACCTCATACATCAGCTCATGCAAAGCTTTTATACATGATGATGAACCAGTAATTATTGCAAAACAAAGACCTATTAGTTTTCTGAATTTCATATTGCAAATAAAATGCTTTTTGGGCTGTAATATGTCCATCATTTGATATTACTATTGAAATCCTTATTTTAACTATTACCAAAGCAGATTAAACCACAAATTAGTCCTCGGAACAGATCATAAAATCTGCACAGGACCAAAAAAAACACACACAGAAATTGAAATGACCAGATTTAAATGTAACAAAACGCATGTACTCCTATTGATTAGGATGGGAAGCATTTCTGATACATGCATTTGAAATGTAAATGACCATTTTGCATTTTATGGTTGTGGGGGGAAAAAATCCATTTATATCAAAATGCTTGTGTTTTCTCTCTTTGTTCCCCCCCCCCCCAATTTGCATGGTGACATCATGTGAACCGTCTGCAATCATATTAACAAAGAATCTTATCTTACCACTAAAAGCTCCTAGCTAAGAGTTTCTTCTTAAAACCTATTCACAAAACTGCTGAGAGGAACTTTTACTAAGAAACTCCCAAGCCAAAAGGAAGGGCGGCGGCGATAAAAATACTAAAAAATGAATGAATGAATGAATGAATGAATGAATGAATGAATGAATGAATATTAGCAGAGATGTGGTAACCTGCTGCGGTAAACTCAAAGTCCCAAAAACAAAAAAGACGCTCAAGTGTCACTAATTTCATACATGAAAGCAAAAATCTAGCTGTCAACGTGTCACATTGCATATTAATTTACACCAATTGTAATTGTATATTCATATACGTAAATTTAATTAATTTACACAGTCCTTTTATGCAGCAGACTAAACCCCAAAATAACCACGGCCTTGTAGTTTGTGGACGTCTAAAAGAATTGTTGGATGATGTTTGGTCTGGAGAAAGCATTGATGCGTAACACGACGATATTCATAGTTCATCACTGCATCTGCTCATGTTTTTAAACTTTTCATCTCCAGCGGTGCTGCATTATTTCTCCGAGCAGGTCACTAACTCCACAATCACTGCAACACCCACACAATCGAGACCACACCTTTTTAAAAGCTTGCGGTCATTAAAGATGTTAAACCCCAGCAGAAGCCGTTTAGGACTGTTTGTGATTCGGTCTTAGTGACGGGAGTCTCTGGACCAGCCCAAGTTTTTGCAGGTTTAAGACCTGCTTTTAGCACTAAAATGCTTCACTCTTGGACTGAGCGAGAGAAAAAAAAAGTCCTAAAATTAGGATGAAGGCCCAACCTTTAAAGAGCTTCTCCCAAAGCTGCCTTAAGATTTTTTTGTAAATATGGTTATGGACCACCTTTAAGTTTAGGATCTGCTGTTAGCACTAAAATGCTGTATGAAATTCCCTTAGATTGGAATTTATTTATTTTTTAATTAGGAATGATATTCATTTATTTTTTAAATAATAATAATAATAATAATAATTCCTCCTAGAGTTTCTCCTGCTAGTTAGGAGCTACATTTTGCTCCTGGTGCTTTGGGTTGTTCCCCGTTTTTATCATTTCCTGCTCTGCCTTAGCCACGCCCCCTTATCATTATTTTCACCTGTGACTAGACTATCAGTCTTGTTGGTTTATAATCCCTGCCAGTGTAGTAATACTCCTTTATTGTCTTTTGTCTTTGTGAAATCTTGCATGAAGTAGAAATGATGAGCCATTTCTTGGTGTTCCTTTATTTTCGTTTTCTTTTAGTTTCTCTAGTATTGTTTTTTAGATAATTTTTTCTCTCACTTTGACCTAGTTTTTGAGGATCTATTATGTATTTATCTGCATGAACTCTGTGACAGTTTGTCTTGTTCCTTCCTGCACCCACGTGATACAGGCATGATTCATTATTCACTCTAAATCCAGTATCAATCTCTCCATCTCTCCTTCTAGCTGACCTCTGAACCCTGAATCACTCTACTCTTCTGTATAAAATTTTTTTAAAAGCCTGCTTTTTCCCCCCAGAGCATTATGCACAGATTACATGATTTAGAAGAGCTAAAGATCACTTTAAGAATGACGGATTAGGTTTTTAGTGGATATTTACAATGTTTTCGTCCACACACACCTCTAATTACACACACACACCATACATAATATACTCCGAATATAATATATACACCTAATATACTCCTGTAAAACATTTTAAGCTGATTTAAATGCGCTGCTTTCCCAACTTTCCTTCTCTAACAGGAAGCTCATGCGTTTATCACTGCCTCTAATAAAGATGAGTTGACAGAGGAGAAAATTTGGACTATTCTGGCAAAAGCTCGACCACCGATGGAGAGATTTAGAAGAAACTCGAGACCAACAGAGAAAGAAGAGACAGTGGTACCTGACCATGCTAAGCACTCTAACTTTTAAAACCTTACTAATCAAACTCATGCCACTGAAATGTTCAGGATCAGTGAAACACACCTGGTCTGAGTAGTTTACTGTTTGTAGGGCACGAACTACAGGAAGACGAACGCTGCCATGGAGATGAGACGGATTAACAGAGACTCCTTCTGGGCACGTGCAGAGGTACAGCCTTTCAGATTTCAAACGCTTTACTTTGCTGTCTAACATAATAAAAGACATTGGTTGCATTGACATAATTCAGTCCTGAATATTTACCACATATTACACCAAATTACACTATAAAGAAACAATAATGCAAGAAGTATTTAACCACTTACATAAATATGGTCAATAAAAGTCAGTCAGTATTAGAATAAATACAATAACATACTTTGAGAAAGCAAAACCATCTAGTTAAAATCTACACTGCAGTAGTGCGCAATTAAAGTTTGGATTTTAATACTAACCCACCTGCATCTTGTGTCTCAGCGTGAAGAAGAGGAGAGGAAGGAAGAAGAGAAGAGAAGGGCTACAGAGGACAGGAGGCGCCGAGAGAGAGAAAGGATTCTGCAGGAGAGGAAAGAGGCAGAGGAGAGAGACAGGAAAATGAATGAAAAACTGCAGATGATCGAGGAGCAAAGGTAATGAGCTCTCCCATGTGCACACATTCAGATGAGTGCAAAAATTTGCATTGCCCTCGGGCAAAACCCACCTAAAAATATGTTCTACATACTGATCTAAATTAGTAAATAGTACATACTTTGAAGTACTACGTTAGCATGTGAGACACAGCTACAAACTCAGCAGAGGGACATAGAACATTACAAATATGATGTCACATTTTATGTTCGAGAGTCTTTTGTTTTTCCAGGAGATTGGAGGTCCAACTTCAAGAAGAAACTAGAAGACAGGATAAAGCTCGATGGGTAAGTAGTAAAGGAAGTGATTTTATATGTTGTTTTAAAATAAGGCGATGGTTTCACCACTAGAGTGATGAGTCTTGAGTGTGTAATTTTATCATTAGTTAAATATATATGATGGACAGGATCTGCAGCAAAGAGAGCATGAAGATGAGATGAGGGCTCGCCTCAGACGCAGCGAGTCCATAGAGAAAGCAGCTGTGAGTATCTTTTAGATTCATAGGTTTATCCTATTCGAAAAAGAAAGACTGTAATAGTTCACAGCATTCGGCTCGATTGCTTATGATTCCTCTTGTGACCACTAGGAGGCGGCAGTACTCGTTTCCCAACGCTCCATAAACCCACGGGAGTTCTTCAGGCAACTGTCCTCAGCGTCCCAAAACTCCACCAGCCCTATATCCCCATGCTCAGGTAACAGTCTTATGGATGAAAACAGTGTATCATTAAGTGCATCACATCACAATACATTTTTCTTGTCACTAAATATCTAGGCAAGCCTCCATTCCGTCGTTACCAGCGCAGTTTGACCGACACCGCCTTCATCTTCGAGAGAGCCAGCACCAGCAGCGGTCCCACTTCTCCACTTAGCCCCTCTGTCACCTCCCCTTTCTCTCGCACACCGACTAGCCCGTTCAATCGTTGCATGTCTCCAACCAGTCCCAGCTTCCGTCCAATCACATCTCCTCAAAGCCCTCGTGCATCATTGAGGTCTCCGCCCACATCTCCTGCTCAGTGGTTTGCCCCGCCTGTGTCCTCTCTGCCTAGCCCACCAGTTTCCAAGCCTCCTCCACCCCAGTCTTCCATTCCTGGTCTTCCTGGATCTCTGGTTGAGAACAAATCATCCAGTTTAGATATTTATGGGCAGGAACCTGCAACAATCCCAGATGCTCCTGCTGCACTCCTACCTGAGAGTCCAGTTCCCTCTAAGGGTAAGCCCAGAATTCATAATCTTACAGTCAACAGGTTCTTAGTCTAAGGTAAAGTTCAGACAGACAGCTCGAATCCGAGTCTGTATGGCGAAAAAACACATCAGACTTTTACGTTGAAATATGTGACTGGACATTGCCCTCATATAAAACCAACGGCAAAATCTTCATGTTGGTAGCAAGCTAACCAGGTAACTTTCCCCTGCTCACCACTACTCAGTGTTAATACATAGTGGATGTGTCTCAAAAATGCAATTAGAATACGAACAATCAAATAAAATTGTGTCATTGTCATTCAGTCTAAAAATCCCATTTAAGAAATAAATCCGATTTTCCCTGCTGTGTGAAGTCCAAATGATTAGTATTTAGTCTGTTCATCTATTCTTTCTCAGAGCTCCTTACCAACACCTGCATGCCGAGTGAGTTCAAGCCAGAGGTGGACTTCGAAGTTGTGCTGGCCGAAGAAGATGAAAAGGAAGCGGAGTTACCAGCTGAACCCTGCACCGTCTGCCTTCCACCCTCAGTAACCAAAACATCTATGAGATATCTGGACATAGTCGAACCGGAGCAAGCGTTCATGCCACGATTGGAACCCACTGTGGTCTCCTCTCTTGTGGAGGTAGAGGAACCTACAGAGGAGGAAGAACCAGGAAACTTTGGTTCAAGCGTGAACCAACCAGGCCCTAAAGCATCAGCCAGTGAAGAATCAACCCTGGTGGAACTTGCTGAAGAAGAGATTGAGGCTGACGTTAGAGATGAGACAGGCAAGGAGCACAATGATATTCTCCTATTTTAAGAGGAGGAAGTCCTGTATGGTTTGTGATTGAGCTGGCTTTAACATCTCTTATCATGTTTGCAGAAGTGAGTGTGGGGAAATCTAAGAACTGGGTGATTGAAGAAGAAAGCCCAGACCAAAATGGTGTGCGTCCTCAGAATGGTACAGGTAATGTGATTTCTGTGTAGTTCACCCAATATAGATTTAGATTATAGATGACATTAAAGATGACAGTCTGTGCTTGAACTTTACAGTGGATACAACTGTTGGGTGTATACATGATCGATTAAGCTATTAAGCTAAATAGGAATAGAATAAACCGATTGAGACCAATCCGAATTAAATTTATATGATCAAATGTGTTGGGATATCTGTTTAATAATCCATTTAACAAAATAATAACCATTAAATGTAATATTTTTTGCATGCGTTCTGCGACTGTGCATTTGCCTCCAGTGTTGGGGGGAACGCGGTACAAAGTAACCCCATTTAATATTGTTCTGTTGTCCTGTTTAGCGTGCATTGCCCTGTGTATTTATTGTTCTGTGTATTTATTGT
>JAOUQW010000026.1:7002802-7016700 GCA_028565825.1 Olivaichthys viedmensis | reverse complement strand
CCGATCTTGTGAGGACATTTGGTCCCCATAAAGATATAAAAACATTCCCCCCCCCCCACACACACACAACCCACATACACACACACACACACCCCACATACACACACACACACACCCCCCACATACACACACACACACTGGCAGGTGCTGGCTGTCAGACAATGTTGATCAGGATTAATATTTCTCTCGCTCTCCTTTACACACGCACACACACCCCACATACACACCCCACATACACACCCCACATACACACCCCACATACACAGTCTCTTATCTCAGGGCAGCAGGCAGTTACTACTAGAGTAGGCATAAATGTGAAAGCTTCAGGTAGTGCATCACTCCACTGGGCCACCCCTTGCATTAAAACAGTATTCATCATTCCAGCCCACCCATTTGGCTTCACCCAGGCTTATTCTGTTACACTCTACCTAATTAAGCAAGAACTGCCACACTAATTAATAAAGATTAACAGATAAGGAGCAGTTAGGGCATAATTAAGGGGATAATAACTGCAGCATATGAGCAATTATTGGTTTTATGTGTGGTCAGTGTGTGTGTGTGTGTGTGTGTGTGTGTGTGTGTACTGCACATGCACCGAGTAACGAAGTTTTGTAGAGACGGCTGATGTGGTATTTTAAACTGCCAGCTATATAAATGTCACAAAGTGTGTGTGTGCGCGTGTGTGGGAGTGTGTGTGTGTCTTATGCAGCTTGGTTACAGGGTAAGAACGCTAAACCTCCCACTTTGCAAACCTTCATAAAAACTTCATAATTACCTCCTTTACTGCAGAGCTAGGTCTGGGGCAATATTTCCTTAGACTCCGACACACAGCCCAATTCATATCACACAGACAAACAGCGGCTAACAGCAGCCACATGTTGTAATAGCTTCAGCCAGTATGAGAAGGGAGTGAATATTATAGGGTGTATATGAGTGTGTGTGCACGCAGAAATGGGGTGGGGGGTAAAGAGTGGGAACACAAACCCATCAAACTGCAAAGCTAATATATAAACCAGCAGGGTAGTGTCTTAGCACAATGGGGCCTGAAGATTGGTCAGGAATGTCACACACACACCTCCCCACCCACACACCGTAGGTAGTAGTAGTCACATGTCTATGAATGGGTCAAGTCTGTAAACCTACCTGAAATGGCAACTTTGCCTTTACATGGAGATCGGTCCTCCATCGGGCCTGCATCTGATGACCTGAAACCCACAGTCATCATCATGTACCGACCCCATAACACAAAGTGTTCATGTTTAAAACTGATCCCACAGGATAATACTGTTCAACATGTTTATAACCAAATTGAGAATTCTCATAATACATTAGTTCAGAGTAGCATCAGACAGTAGTCTAAGATTCCGTTAACAATCCGACATGATCATCATGTATACACCCATATCAGGATAGAATAAACAGATCGAGGTCAATCCAAATAAAAGAAATTCATCTGGACAAGATATTTAATGTGCTTAATAATCCACTGAAAATAAAAAAATAATCACCATGTAAACCTTTGAATCGAATTACTTTCACAATCCTTTGCATAAATTATGCAAATGTGCCTTTGCGTCATGACGTACAGTGACCAACAAAAAAAATAAAAAAAATGGATGGGGGTAGGACGGGCTTTCACCCAACATTTTGAAGTAAGCTGATGCGAGACAAATTCTTCTATTCAATAAGTGTTGTATGGATGGAATATGACTGACAATTTAAGACCCGTTAAAAACACAAGCAACCTTGGCTAACATTCTGAACTAATGTTCGCTACTTGTTGCACTCTGACAGGACTCGTGCTTCTCGTTTTTATGGTAATGCCGACACTAAACGCCACTCCTTGCCTGAACAGAAATTTGGTTTGGATTATGTTATGTGAATGTAAATGGAGATATGTTTAACATGTAAACAGTGCATTCAGAAACCAAGTCAAAATTAATTTATTCGGACTGGTTAAAATCTTGACATGTCCATGTTGCTACACTCATGTTCACAAGTCAACCACTGAACTCTAACTGACCTCTGGACAATTTCCCACTTAAACTAGTAGAGGTCATGCCCCTTGCAGTTCCCCACTCATCTCTGCTTTATTTTGATATTATCTGTTGCCACTTTAAGAATCCGTGTGCTTCCTCGGAACAAGTAAAGTGCTTGCCTGTTTTTCTTCATTTGTGGGTCGTGTATCCACTAACCTCGCACCAATTACTGGTTCAGCTATAAAGCATGTGAACTGTCTGACTTCTTGAACTATGGCTCATGACTCTGTGAAGCAGCTTTGCTTTTTACATCACACACTCAAAAATACTAAATGAAATTCCTTTAATCTATGAATGAAATGGATTAACATCCAGAAAGAATGCCCCCTAAAGTAGGCAAAACTGAACCGAACGTGATGATGCGAGTACCTGCGTGCCACCCGCTGCATGACCTGTGCCTCTTTCATTCGCTGCAGCTCCGACATGTAGGCCATGATGCGGGCATTACAGGTGAGCAGGCTCTTGGAGGCCTCCAGCGCCTGGTCCCTCTGAGAACAAGCGGCCAGGAGTTTACATGCTCCCTCCCGCATCCGGATCTCATGGTCAATCTTCTTCTGGATGTCACTGTCCTAAAACAAGATAGAAAAGTACAGGGTGGCGCTGTTTAACGTTGCACTTAATTAAATGTTGAACAGGTTTAAGTAATGGTAAAATTAGGGATTCTGCTCATCGCCTGTTCACTGAGGGATTCTGTTTTACAAGCCTGAAGATGCAGACACAAACCTCCCCCTCTCCTAGTAAACATTCCCCAACCCGTTTACTGACTGTGAAAACAGCCCAGTGACATGTCTGTATTGTTTACAACAGGACAATTCCAGCAGTGCGTGTCTCAGTTCAGTCATGCATGAAGCAGGAATCAACCCAGTGGTCTGCTTTTAGGTAGACAACGAACATGATGAATCATTCATGCTCTCCAACAGAGAAGCTGTCAAGACCTGGGGCTGGGGAGGATTTGAACTGTAATCCAAGATGAGCTGAGGATGTCGCCCCGAGGGGTTTGGGGGCTGGCGGGGAGGCAGGGGTCGTTGTAATTTAAAGAGCAACTTCACTGGCCATTTTTCCCGTTGTCACGCCCATTTAGTCAAACACCTTTTGCGTCACTGAACACCTTGACATAAATCACTAGGGGGTCGACCATAGAAAGACGCTCTCTGATAGAGATGTTTCTTATCGTCATTTTCACAACTCGCATACTGGACAGACAAAATGAGCGAGTCCTTTAATTCCCGGCGGCTGATCTCGATATTATATAATATTGTGTTTATGCACTTGACAAAACTTAATGGCAGCAAGTCTTTGTTCTCTCTCGCGTCTTCTATAAAAGCCAAACAAAACATTATTATAAAACAGCCTTAAGTAGGTCAGAACCCATGACTCCATGTGCAGCAGTTTTGTAATGTTTTAAGGCAAATACAACAGTTATCTTTGTAGTTTTTCCACTACTGTGGCAAGGGTTTCTCATTCATACGGTAAAGCGCCCACCACTGCCTGACACCCTGATCTCTCACTAGCTAGTGTCGGGTAGACGAGCATGTTCGCGCCGGGTAGACGAGCACAACGATGCGTTTTGACAGCGTGTGAATCAAATAAGCCCCGCCCAGAGTACACGTAGCCATCATTGTCCTCGACTCGTGTCCAAGGCCAGCCCACAACTTTTTTTGTTAAATACACTAGTAACAGAACATTTTTGTTTAAACTCAGACATGATCAAAATAAGTTTAATACAATCTAAAAACAATACAGTTTAAGATCATGTTTTTGTAAAATCTTTAATGCAATTCTTCTGAGTTGCTCTTTAAGTAACACAAGGCGAGAGAGAGAAATGTGGAAGGATGAGAAAGAAAGGATAAGAAAAGGAAGTAACTAGAGAGATTACTGCGTCGTTACCTCAAAAGGATCATGCAAAGTGCTGCAATCCAGAAAGCCAGCTCACCAGAAGTGAAAAGAATGCAGAGAGAGATTTAGCATTTGCCAGAGAGAGAGAGAGAAGCAAAGACAAAGAAGTAATGAGGGAGAACAGGAGTGAAAAGAGAACACAGATGTCTCAGCTTTGACCCTTCAGGGACCATTTCCAGCTCCTCCTTGTGATAAATGCTGCAAGGTGTATTGATGTCGGACTTTTATACACTCCAGACCATTTTGTCCACTTCATAGGCCTGACTGCTGGTGTTGCTATAGCAACATGCCTTAACCCCACTTCTGGTTTATGGGTTTAACCTGGGAGTCAACAAGGATAATACGGCTGCTCAACAGGCACACACAAGTTGTATAATGTTAAAGCTGTGTTATATAATCTACTGCAAAAGAAAGTGTGAAAGCACAAGGCAATTATCATACATGTAACAAAGGATGTAAATCAGACTGAGTTCTGTCAGTCATGAAGGTGTGTGCGCGTGTGCGTGTTATCCCTTTTCTACAGACATGGTGCTTGGTGCTGGTGCCGGAGCGAGTGTTGGTTCAGGGAACCAGCGAATCTTTTTAAGAACTGGCTGCATTTCCAACAGTTTGAGAGCCAAACCATTACATAATCAGATGTGGGGGTTTTCTTGTGGCAAATCATAAAAACAATAGAAAAATAACTACGGAGGATTTTACATATTGTACTTCTGGCTTCGAGAACATAATTTACCAAATTCTTCAGCATGCAAAAGTTTGTATGTACCTCTATTTTATATTTTATCTACAAAACATAATTCCATGTTCATTTAATGAGGTTCTCCTTTAAAAAATAAAATAAAAATTACAACAGCAAAAGTCAGCAGTTACCTTTATTAGCAAGCTCAAAAGTTTGCATTTTTTAGTTAATTTATTTAAAATGTGCCTCATTAAAGTGTCTAATGAGGTAAAACAGTGACCACATTTGCTTTATGATCAGGAAAACAGCTAATAAAAGACCCAAGACAGAAAATATTGACATTCCACAGAGCTGGAGAAGGGTATAAAAAGATATCAAAGTGTTTCAGGATACAATTACCAACAGTAAAAACCATAATTCAGAAACAAGTGAGACGGTTATTCTCCTACCACTCTTTAGCAGTGTCCTTGTTTTGGATTTTGTTCCTCTGTTTTTGACTGACACAAAAGTCCACATTTATATCCCATTCAGAAATCATTTTCATATTGTTATTATTAATATCCTAACACACTCTTGTGATAAATAAGGAAAACGTAAATCGCAATGAATGGCTTGTTTTCAAAATTTCAAGGTAAAAGTATGCAAACTTTTGCACTATAAAAAGCTATGAAAAAGTTGTTAGCATTAGTGCTGATAATTGCATTTAGTTCATTACAATTGCCAATCAAACAGTCGTTTCCTCCTCCGCCATTATTTCAACAATATTTAAAACCACCAGCGGCTTTATATGCAGTTCATGAAAATAACTTGAGTTGCCCGAGTTGTTGTCATGGCGACAAAATGACGTCAGGCTTAGGTTTTAGTTCTTGACTAGCGGCATTTTGATGCTGGAACCCAATCGATTTTGAGATGTAGGAGGGTATAAAGAAGAGAGACAGATAGCTAGAGCATGAAGCAAAAAAAGCAAGCAAGAAAGAAAAGTGAACATGAGAGCATTAGACTCCTAACCTTCGGAGCCTCACGTGACTCAGGCAGAACGGTAGCTCTCCTCTGAGTCAGCAAAAGGCCCTTCAGTATTTATAGCAGTGAAATTGCCAGGCTGCTGCTCTAGGGGCTTTCCCCAAAACAATTCGAAGCTCAGCTCCTCTTCAGTAATAATGACTTTCCAATACCACCACTTTCAAGTTCTGCAACATCTTCCCACAAAGCACTTCAAAACTGTGCAGACTTCTCTCGAGTTGAAGCAACAACAAAATACAAACAGGGCCTTTAGCTATCAACTCTTACCTAAAGCTAAGAACAGGGGATAAGCTCTAAGACTAATGCTTTAATCCGAGTGAATGTGGTTTACACCAGTGTCCCAGGGAATTAGCTAAAGCAATGTAAATGCAAATGCCATCTATTTAGATGGAAATTATGCACTGCCACTCTGCAGCTGTTCTAACAAGCCTACACACAGTCAGCAGGTCTACACACACGCATCTATAAACGTAGTGTTAAAATTGCATGAGCACTATGTAAATAATGGTCAATTACGTTCTGAATCAGCACTGACAAAAAACACACACTTCACGCCAATTAGGCAACTGTGTTTGTCTATAGATAAACATTTGTCAGCATGAACATGTTTGCGTGTGTGTGTGACAGTCTCACTCGCACACACACACACCCCTGGTGCCAGACACCCCATCGCTCGAGCCAGGTGCCAGAGAGGGCAACATGCCAGACAGAGACAGCGAGGGCGTGAATGAGCAGTTGGCCAGTAGCGTAGGCTGTGTTAAAAAAAAATAAAAAAAAAATAAAAGAGAGAGGGAAGGAGGGGTAGAGGGATGACAAGAGGATGACAAGAGGGAGGAGGCCTCGGCCACTCTGCTGTTTCCACATAATGCAGTATAAGCACTGGAAATGAACCCAGATGGGAATAATTGCGCAGGATGAGATCTTCACCTTGAAATCAGGACAGAAATAAAAAGAGAGAGCGGTGCATTGGCTGCTAGCCACTTTCAGACAGTCAGCAGAGTTTAAACCAGTCCTTTGTCATCTCCTGAAATGATCTAAACCTATTCCAAAGGATGAAGGAAATAACGGAGTCTAAAATTACAAAAGACCGTCTAGGGCTAGAAGCATTTCATCATTAATGCAGAAAAGAAAAAACACACACAAAGCCCTTCAGGCTGTGTATTAAACAACAAATTGTTGCCAATTCACTGTATGACCTAAAACTTATTACTAGCTCGCTAATGGGCAATAAGTACCCAATACCACCTCTGTTATTGTCTAACCTTTGTATGCTTAAATATGCCTCATTAGTTCACAATTCCACCCCTGCCTATAACTGTACTGTAATTGTTAAATAATTTGCAATAAGACTGTGGCAACTTGACCGCTAGATTGTAGCGGAAATGCCTTTTCAGACAGGAAGCACACAGTCATGGGAAGTGACTCTGGTCTTTGGAGAATATGCTTTAGTTTTTAAAAGTCCCCCCCAGGAAAATGCCTCAATTACTTAGACATTTTCTATTCCAAGACGGTCGTTTGTTGAGTGTCCTTATGAGAGCACGACTTCGTCTCAGTATTAGGAGAAGACTAAAGAAACTGAAACTTAAAATGAAATCACACGCCGCACGCACACCAGGAGAGATTTACTTATTGGTTATGTAATAGCTAAGACTAAAAATAAGAGAAACTGAGTAAATTATTGAGTTATATTTTAGAGTCAGAATATTGCTGCTTCTTCCTGGATTAGATTTAGAGCCTAATATTATTAGCCAGTCATGGTCCTCTGGTAGGTCAAGTATAAAGAATTTGTCTTGCTGCTAAATTTAGCGGATAGCCCACGTCTGAGCGTATTAGCTAGCAGTTCTCAAAAAGGCTCTTGGGATAAAAAAGGAAGCACAGTCTTCTGCCTCATTTATGTATTGGAATGTTACTTGCTTACCTTAGTGCTTATTTACTCTTTGAATATTTCAGGGTTTAATTTTACTTTTGGAAGAGGCACTTAAATATGTTTAAGCAGCGTACCTCAGACTAGCTACCGGCTAATGTTGCTTAAAAAAAATAAAAAAAAAGGTAAATGTGATTAAGGTGAAACTTCAAATTTTTAAGTTTCTTGTCAAATTTCTATTTGTCATATTTGTTAATTGGTTTATAAAAGTAATTGTTAGTTGGAGCCCTATTATCAGGTCCTATGGGTTTAGTATCATTGTCCTGAGCAATGTCTCCTGGGATAGTGGTCTTTGAGATGCTCTTACATTTGTTTATTTGTGTTGTCCTGTGTTGCCTGTTCATGGTCTCCCACTGAGCAGAATACTTGAACTTTGACCCCTTCTTCCTAGTCACGACCTCACGGAGAGCGACCAATAAGGAGTTAAAAAAAAAAAAAGAAAAAAAAAAAAAGACACAGACAGACAAAATGTTTTTGGATGATATATGTAGGCAATTAGGAGCAATGACGTGCCATTTGTCATTGGTGATTTGTCGAGATTCATTGTCTGTGTCTTATCAGAAGTTAAACTTTAAAAATGTAAAAGAAAAAAGAAACTTTTAATAAGAATTCTTTTGTTGCAGGAATTGCCAACACATTGTCTAAGAGCCTGTTAAATTTAAAATGCAGATAAAAAAGTTTCAACGGCAATATGACCTTCGTTACCTTTTTTTTCCTCTTGCGAGAAAAAAAAATAGCATCATGATCTGCAAGAGGACATCTTGCTTTAAACATTCGCACTAGATTCTGTAAATCACGCAAAGCCAAATTACGCCACATTAGGTCACTGGCTATTATATAAATTGTTTAAATCTTCACAAAAAGCGAAGAAAACCAGAGCGTCTTTAAAGCGAGCCAAGTAACCGTTTCAAGAGTAAATGCAGCTTCACTCCAGTGCAGTCGGCTCAGATCAACCTGTCATGTGAAGCTACTTCCTGCCCTAAAAGCCTGGCTGGGCTGGCTTTTATCATGGCGCTGCTGTGACTGACGGGCAAAGGATGCGAGAGGGAGGAAGGCAGAGAGGGAGAGTGAAGCCTTGACAGCCAGCCTTAGCCACAGAACATGGGAAATGGAAGAGACATGGCTAGCATGAATGCACATCTGTGTGAACCAGAATGAGACCAAGATGTATTGGAAAAAAGTTTTTTTTTTTTTTTAAATCACTGACCGCAGGCATTCGTCCACTCAACATCATATTAGCATTTTCCAAACGTCATCAGAGTTTATGAAGCAGCTGTAGCATGACTACTGTGAGCAATGATTTGCTTTTAGTGTAGAACGCACAAAAGTCAGCCATTCCAACAGAAGATTTTTGGTTTGAGCTTTTAGCAACATGAACAAACGTTTTTTGTCTTTTAAATCCAACCATTGTTTTACTATGAAAATTGTGTTTTTACTGACCGACATGTTAACACTGGTCTCCATAGCGGTCTCCAACAGCATTGTCATTTGTGTTACCAGTCAGGATCGCCTGGAGGGGAAGTGGAGCCAATTCCAAGGGCCCCAAGTAGAGAGGGCCTAAGGGGATGCCCCCAGCATGAAAAAACATGGAGGGTTGACCTGTCAGGGGACCCAAAATTCCTACCGACGCCGCTGTTGTCAGCAACTTAACACTGACTTAACAGTTACAGCTTAAAATGGTGGTGAGATTTTCAAGCCTGGAGGTACAAGCCGTCACTACTTTAAAACCAAAATGTGTCACGATTTCAAAAACATGTTCCACATTCTAATTGCTTTTTATACGTAAAAGTAAACCTCTGTTAAATATTAGAAACGCTTGTTTACATAGATGACCTTAAAAAGGGTCCATCTTGGCAACTAGGTCAGGTTTAAAAATGGGTCTCTTGCATCAACAAAAGATCAGAGAGAAAAAGATGTCAAGCGCCTCAGTGGCCGACTTTAGGGAGTTAACATGCTTATTAACATTGCTGACTCTTAACAATGCTGACAAGCTACCAGTTGCCGGTGCTATTGGAAATTCTGGTCACACAACAAATAACTGCTCTTACAGTGCAGAAAGCTGCAGCAAGTGACACCCATAAGCAAAACACAGAGGTAAAGTTCCTAAAAATTCCTGACCACACCCAAAAACGCAGGCTTTCACTGACCGAGGAGATCCAGCCTCCAATTAGCCAACCGCAGTTATGCACTCACCCACACATACTCAGTCGGCCTGATCGCAATGCTCTTTCCCTCATTCAGAATGAAGGATGTTACCATAGTAAAGAGTGTATTGAAGCTACATTTGGGTCCATAACACATTAAGTCAGTATAGTCACTCTGTAGTGAAAATGTCTCTCAGGAAACAGGCAATCTACTCTGTCTACTCGGTCTGATGTGCAGCCTGCATGCTAGCACCACATATGATTTGATTTAAATAGAGTAATGACGGTATCGTCAGCACTTTTATAACACGGACCGATCCCACCGTTATTCACAGTAACAAGTAACTGATTCGACATTAGAAGCAATTTTTGTACCAGTTGTTTTGGCACATCATTTATTTTTGTAGATGTTGAATAAGAATATCATTAAAACCATAGTCTTCAATAGGTTTTTTTAAATTATTTTTTTTATAATAAATGTGGCACTACTGTTTTGCGGGCACTTCGTTGGAAAACCTAAATACTGAGATATAACATGCAGTGTGAAAATATCTTCAGTTATCAAGATGTGATATTTTTGCTATATCGCCCATCCATACCATGACCCCTTTCCCACATGCGCCAAACTGTAACAAAGTCTGCATTGAGTCAAACAAATACTAATCCGTGCCCAGTTCTCCAAGTACCGGAATAAAACCACTATTGTTTGGGTGAAACGCACAGGCCTTTTTTGCATTGGCCTGTTTATTAAGGCCAATATGTGTTGCTCAGAGTTCTTGTATATACCACCAACGCCACAGCCAGCAGTTACAACGCTTTCCAAATCCAACAAAAACTGGGCAAAAGGAGAACTGACAGTTAATTCCTACAGCCAAATAGTCAGGGGAAAAAAAAGACTTCAGCAGCAAATCACTGCACGATTGGTTTAGCCAGCATTATGTAGGCTAAAACGGCATTCCATCAGAGCCACAGCAGCACACTGCTCTCATTATTAGGAGTACAATGGGCCATTTGAGACGTGTATGTGTGTTATCTACAAATGCGTGGTGTGTGACTGAGTCTTCAGCCAGCTGTTCTTCACACAAAGGAGTGCAGGCTTCCAGCACAGATGCGTGCTGGCTGGAGATGTGGAAGAATCAGAAATCAAAAACTCTTTATTCGCCAAATCTACAGGGTACACAAGAATTTGACTTGACAAACCCAGTGCAACACATTCAACATGCGACACACACACACACACACACACACACACACACACACACATACTTATAACATCCCGCTATGCAAAACGGCGTGCAATTTGACAAATGAATAAAGATAACTGCACAATGGGCAGACATGCAGTGCATGAAAGACGACCTCAGAATATTTCTGAACTAGAAGCTTTCTGCAAGGAAGAGTGGAGGAAAATGAACAGAAAGACTGAAATAGACACTTGCAGACTGCGATTTCTGCCGAAGGTGGCGTTACTGACTAACACATTCAACAGTTTATGTTTGCTTCCCCAATCTGTTATAATCAGTAATAAATTGTAATTGTGGATTTGCAGAAATTTGTTCCCTGCACACTTTATTGTTGTATTCACAGGGAAAAAACCCAAAAAACAAACGTCATTTGTTAAATGGTGCCTGAATGTTTGCATATGACAATCCACTAGTACAAGTATAAGAGAAGAAAGTAGAAATAATGTGCATGTACTAAAGGAGTACAGTAGAAAATGTGAGAACCTAAGGGCTTTATTTTCCTAAATAGACCAGGTGATGTGGGCTCCATGAATTTGAATGACCAATTACAGCACATTTGTCAGACTGCAAGAATGCATGAGATACATGAAGGTCGTTGTATTCAGAGAGCGCTCTTGTAGCACTGCTATAAAAAGATATACTTGATTATGATGCACCAGGCATAGCCTAAAACAGCTAATAAAAGCTAAAAACCAAACAAGCAGCACTGAAAACCAAAGTACATGATCCATTACAAAGTAAGAATGAACTACCAAGTATGATTATAAATAGTATAAATAATGTGTGTGTACTAAATGAGGACAGCCAAACAGCTGAGAACTTATGGGCCTAATACTCCAGAACGGACAGCCGTTTTATCTCTTCACCCTTGGGGCTCATAAATGAGGTGACCCCACTTAATGTGATCATTTAATGACATTATGTTGAATTCTTCACTAAAGCACGACACCCTTGCAAGCCTTGATTTAAGTACGATTGTCATTACACGCATTGTTCATCTTAAAAATGAATTCAATTATTGTGGTGTCGTTTTTTACCAGCCACGCCTACATTTAACTCTGCTCCACCATGCCTCGCCTGTTTATCATCAGGTCACGACGAGGACTATAGATGAGGAGAAGGGAGCAAAGGGCTGCTCTTACAGCGAACACTGGCTGATCTGTCGTCTCCGCTAGCCGTTAATCACAGGCTTTAGTGCTGCTTGATGCTGTGTGGGGAGACGCACTCTAATGAACTCGGGCTAACGTGTGCTCTTAAACTCAGAGCAGAAAGCAGGAGTGGTGAGCTTGAGGAACTAGCATGAAAACAAGACGCACTCTGACTAGCTAATCAACCACACTTCTTATGAAGGGGTCTGTGCTCGATGATCCAATTATACAGCAGATATTCCATCAAATCAATACATGTGTAATCATCATGCTCACCCAGTCAGAGCTAGACATAATTAAGCTGTATCACAAATATAAAATGAAGTCTATAAGACATGGACAAAATCAAGTTGTTTTTTAAAGTTATTTTTAAAAGTTATACCCTACATGGTATGAATTTTAATAAAAAGGTGCATCCTGCACTAAGACATTTCTCTTCGTCTCTAAACACAGAACAGAGCTATAAAATCAACCAGGCCCAAAATCTAATCATAAAATAGTGAATATCACTTCTATATTTTCGTGCCGTGGCTCAGGTCAAGGTGGGTTAAAAAAGCTGAATGCTTCTTGTCGTTAATGAATGTAATAAAAACGTACATCTCATTAAAGACTTGTTAGGTTTTAGGGGCCGTTTAATGTTCAAGGACTAAGAAAAAGCCGTAACAACGTGATGGCTATGTACTTAGGTTTAGGGTAGTTTCAAATGTTTATTTTGAACGTTGTTTACGCACAAAATTACACCGCAGTTATACAGCATTAACTTCAGGCATTTTGTGCTGTCTGTCGAATTTTTCAAGCCTTGCTTCGAATACTGCTCTTCCCCCATTGTGGTGAAAGGTGGCATACCCTAGGCTAAGAAGTTTGTTATGGAGGCAGGTATAACGTTGCCCACCTTGCACTGCCTGTCCTGTATTATGTGCATTTGGGAAATGCGTCAGAAACAGTCACGTGATGTCTCTCTCTCTCTACTTACCGAGGTGCGTGCTGGAACAGAGATGTCAGGGTGATCATGTTTGAAGTCGTGTCTCAGATTCAATGTGTTCCCATATTTTGCTGTTACATTGTTAAAACAAGTGCAACAGAGAACTGCCATATGCTATTTTCACTTGACACGCAACACCCCAGTCTAGAAGAGCTACAGAAGAGTAGGATTTCTACATTATAAGTCAGTTACAAAAAGGCTCTTGGTAATCATTTGCATATTCCACAGGAAGACTATAGCCCTTTTAGTGTGTAGCTACGGTTTCATTAATTAGATTTTTCTTTTTGAATAACCATGGGTTTATTGAATTTGACCGTCATGAGGCATGTTACCATAGTAACTTGGTTAACTATAACCAAACACAGGCCTACGTCAACTCCATTAATTTGAGATTTAAGCAAAGGCTGTCCACAAAGGCTCAGACTGGCAGCTCAAATCAAATTTTTGATATATCCAATTTGAGCAGGAAAGATTTTCTGCAAAATCCTATTTTTTCCAAATTAATTCAAGCTTTATTTGTATAAAGTTTCAAATTTCTGGACATGTAACATGACAAATCAAATAGGATTTCACACACACCACTTCTTGGGTGTCAGAAATTTGAAACAAGAACATGGACGTAAACCAGCATGAATGCAGGTCAGGGGAATATCTTGCCCAACTGTAGTACTCAATGCGACAGCAGCTGCAAACACGTCATATGCGCATGAAATCTCCATGTTGGCAGCAAGCTAACTAGGTACCCATCATATGTACACAAGTGTGCACACCCTTTGATATGACACCCAAAAGTGAGCTGAGGTGCATTTTGTTTCCACTGAT
>JAOUQW010000026.1:6981564-6999326 GCA_028565825.1 Olivaichthys viedmensis | reverse complement strand
CTTCGTCATTATTGGCTATTGTGTGTAGATGTTTGAGGCAAAAAATGAACTCAATCTACTGTAGAATAAGCCTGTAACGTAATGAAACGTGGAGAAGGTGAAAGGGGTGTGCAGACTTTCCGGCTTGACTGTACACACCCCTGCATCATAACTATAACAACTCATTTGGATATGCAAGCAATTGCAGAGTATGTAGGGGGAAAGAGAGCACTTCTGGCTGCTTTATCATAATACAGCTACTTAACGTGGATTAGTGCTGCACTGCGGACTGCGTTGCACAGTGATTGTCAAGTGATGTCCCAAGCTTAGGGTCATATCTTGGGAACTCAGATGGAGATAACACCCATGATAAGACTGATTTATTAAGCAAATAAAAACACATTTTAAAATCCCATCTGCCACAGAAACCATATTGACACAAATTAGATCACAAAGAGGAACACAGCCAGGCGCTACATGGACTTGTGTGGCTGTTTGTTACCGTCTGGTGCAGTAAAGTGGGCGGCCTTCATTAGCATGTCCATTAAAGCCCGGGGCTGTGGGGATTAGTTGCCTCATTGCTCACAATCCTGATCAGAGATAGAAGAACTCTGACAGCAGTTAATAAAAGTCTTTTCTCCTCCCTGCATTCCCGTTTTCCACACAGTCCACGTTGACAAAAGCACAAGCAAATGCAAATGAGCTGCTCCAAAACCATTTACAGGTTGTTGTTTTTTTTCAATTGCTAACACACAAATTCTGAAGCCTTGAACACAATTCCACATACCTTTTCTTCAGTTACCAAAAGGAAAACTGTTTTGGCAAATCTTTAGGCAATATTCACCTGATGCACACAAATTTCAGATCTCCTAAACTCTTTTTGCATAACCTTAAACACAAGTTTCATCACAAAGCACATTTAACCTCACATCGTCATGCAATAAAAAGCCTCTAGGTTTCTTGCCCACCCAATCAACAATTGCTTCGTTCAGTGAAAGTTCTCTTTCTCTCTTTCCTCGGCATGTTGTGTGTACTGTGAATGAGATGCACGCTGTATTGTTGGTGATAGCAGCGGCTATAGTTACTAATGGATGGTAGTGTCATTATATCGGTGGTTCTGTCTGATCAATGAGGATTCTGTGTCCAGGACCTAATGCTTTTACACGAAAATTATGCCTTATGATGCCTTCTCAGAGGGCACAGTCATAGCGCGCACACACACACCCTTGTCGAGCTGTAGCCTTTATTTCCCAGAGGCTTCGCTAGTGCATGCTGAGAACAGACCGCAGACATAGAGAGAGAGAGAGAGAGAGAGAGAGAGAAAGAAAGAGAGTGAGAGAGAGAGACAGAGAGAAAAGAACAGGAGCAGACAAAAAAAAAAAAGGATATGAGAAAGAAAACGGAGACAAAAACGGTAAAATGATACCTCAAGAGAGAACAGAGGAGTAAATACAATGCAAACAGGTTAAGAGAGGGCATATCTACTGTTGAATCTTTTATACAAAAGTGAGGGAGTGGGTAAAAAAGACCTAAAAAGAAAGGCGTGAGGGATATTTAGAGAGATACAGGCCAATTATGCGAGTTACTAGCGTGCAAAAGTGTTCTATTAACACACACATAATTTTGGGATGTCGACCACATGAAGACTGGCACTGGAAGAAGCAGGGTCCAAAAAAAAAAGGAAAGTACTGACCTACAGACCTCACATAGCGTGCGTGTCTATATAAGTAACTGAATCGGACACAGAGCACAGGCAGCAAACCACAAAAACTTCCTGTATTATCCTGCTCCTATAAATGGAGATAAGGATGCAAGCCTAATAGCAATATCTATTCCCTCCATCGACACATGACTAACATCATATAGATGAGCACTGCTATAATATGTTATAATGCATTTCTAACACATCCTCCCAGAGTACCAGGGCTGCAGGAATACAGTCTGTTTTCCACTCCAAACTAAAAACGTATTTATTTTTAGCCTTTAGGACCTTTATTCTTTTTTATCGAGGTGCATTTGACTTGTCTTACGACTGTTGCAGTGTGGCGATATTCCCCTCTACTTCTTCACACAGGGTATCTGTTACACACTGAGTCGCTGATCTCAGATTGCAGGCATAGAAAGTGGATACAAGAGTAACAGTAATGATGAACACCAGGTGCTGCTGATGGTCACGGCCATTCAATCCAGCATGACACTTTTAGTTTATAGAAGAAAAAAAAAAGAAGAAGAGAGGATCACTGTAGGAGGTTGAAATAGACTGCTTAACTGCTGGAACTGATGTTCTCAACCATGAAGTTCAAAGTACTCTTAACACCCACACAAGTACATACTCGTACATAAAATACACAGCTCTGGAAACATCTTGTCTTGTCAGATGCGTGTGTGTGTTTGTGTGAGTGTGAGAACGCAAGGCCGACCTCTCTCATACACAGCTGCATTCTCCAGGGGACACACACAGGCCTGAGAATTCTTTCTGAACGCACATGGTTCATTCACAATACTGTTAAGGCCTGTTTGTATGAGGAATGAAAAGGGTGAAGGATGAAAAGCAAGAGAAAGGGACAGACAAAGACAGAGAGAGATTTTAAAAATCTTAAAATCTGGATACAATCCACAAACGGGACATAAAAGACGGGATAAATACATTTTATCAAAGCAAAATGCGAGTACTGTCTAAACTAGGGATGCACCAATCCCATTTTTATTACAATAGCGATATTAAATCTCAGAGCCTCAGTCAATACCTAATACTGACATCCTCACAGTAACCGAGCTTGCTCTCCAAGCTTCTGTTACCAAGTTATGTGTAATGTCACAGGTGTGATGGCGGTGGGCTTTAGGACAGTGTGTGTCCCATGTTCACATGCAAGATGTGTCGTGCTGCATACGTTCACAGCATAAAATATGTCAAACCCAATCCGACACCATCCAGTGTTTCAGGCCAATACTGACCCCAATACAGACACTTAGTAACAGATATAACACACAACACATGCAGTGCTCATTGTGGCATCCAGCAGGCTACGATTGTAGAAGATAGGAAGTGGCTGAAACTGCCTCCAGACACTTACTTTTCCCATAATTTTGTCCTAAAAAACACTGATGACTTCTTCAATTTTTGTCACAGCATGCTCGGAATTTTGAAGTCTCGTTTTGAATAATATCATCATTTACCCAGTAAGATCCGCAAGTAAGGCGAGATTCAGTGCGTCCACCAGTCTTTAGGCAAACTATCGAGTCTGTGCCAGGGTTGATGGCGCCACATTTTTCTGGATGTAAACATACACATACACTCACTTCAAACAAACTAAAGTACAAGGCTTTAGAATGTGATGTCATGTTGCAGTGACTTGTGGGAAAAGCTATATTGTTTGGATACAAACAGATATGAGGCTTTAATGCTAGCTAGCCAGCTAATGTAAACAAGCTAATTACTTGCTACTAATGATCTAGGTAAATTTTCTTTTCAAATACAGGTCATCATGGTACTTGTGGTAAAAAAAAAAAAAAAGAGGAAAAAAAAGACAATATAATTTCACAGTTTTTCTGCTGGAAGGAAAAACAAGAGAAGCAAGGTCTCAGAAGTGACACAGATGTCGAATGGCTCGAGTTTTAGTAATACGTAAAAAGCATTACTTTCAGCAGCATCTCAAAATCTACGAGAGCATGCACCCTGCATTTTAATTCTGCTCACTCTGAAATTTACTTCACGCTGCTTCGTTAGCTACTTTAAATAAACAAATTCAACCTTCCCCTTCTCTCGCTTTCTCTCTCTCTCTCTGTGTGTTGACAGACGTGCATAATTAATCATATTCAGCCTAAGAAGGTGATGAATGCTTTAACAGGTAAGCTAAAATCATAGCTAGACGGCTGAAAGGAAGTCTGAATTACTGCACCATCAACTCCAAAGCGTCGCTGCTTTCCATAACTGAATTTAATATGAACCATTTTGCAAGTTGCGTGATTACGGATCAACTCCAGGCCTGAGGAAAATGTAGCTAGCAAACTAAGAAAACATGACATAGATGACCCATTACTGTTCGAATGACTGTACTGTCCTGTATCCATCCATCTGAGAATTGCACATGAGCCTCGAGTAACTGGCAATTTTTTAATTACTCAAACGAATAAGCACTCAAGCCACACACACAAGAAGGGAAAATTTTTAGGAAAGGTACGAGGAGGTAGGCTCTTGGATCATTACTCCACTTGTTTGGTAGTTTGCAGGATTTTACATTGTTAATTTACTCAAAATTTTGCGCTTTTGTGTCCTTTAAAAATGCCTCCCTATAAAGTCCTTTCTCTTTTGCGTTCTCCCTAAGCACATCATGCAGCATTATCTGTCAGACGCAAACCGAGAGACACCCTTTGTATCATCTGCTTGATGTAAATATGTAGATCTAGCAGACATGCAGCACAATCCCACAATGCAGCATGACGCGACGTTGATTCTCCAGCCATATATAACACCCGTTAGCAATTTTAGCCATCTAATCTAGCACATCACCCAGCAAGCCTGTGAAACGTCTTGCTCCCAATCGCTCTCACACACATACGCAACCGCACTCTGACTCTTCCATATGGTCAACCGGTGTGAGGAAGATGCTGATTAACCTGCTCGTGCTATGCACTGAATCAGGCTCGACAGCCTCATAAAACAGACTTCGAGAGCTGTGGTCTCTTACCGCCGAGTCTCTGACACAGGATTGCTCTCTCGTCCTCTCTCCCCTGCTGCGCTATTCACATATGCATCTTGACATTTTTTGCTCTGTACAGAGATAAAGTGCAGTGTCTAGGCTAAAAATATGAGGCAGTTCCTTGGCAAATGGGTTCGCTCAGCAAAACAACTCTCCCAAGACTGCGTCTGGACAAGCCAAGCGGAAAGAACATGAGGGTCTAACAGGAGGACTGAGATACACAGCAGGAGGGTTAGGAGTCAGGGAACCCTGTGCGTGTGTAGCTCTCCTCTTCCTTTGGACATGCTCCTGCTGTGTGATTATAAGATCTACACCTGGACAGCACACACTCGCTGTTATACCTAGCCATGCTCTGATGCCTTTGAGAAGAATGATCACAATTGGCCATGGAGATGACCCAGATTTCCCAGCTGTGCCACATCCGACAATGACATAAGATTTTGTCCTTGATAAAACTGGGCCTCGGGCATTTCAAGTGAGGCTGCGCAAAAAGATCTAGGCAAAAATTGCCTCTTGCACAGATCCAGTACGTTCCTTTATTGAAAATCATATCCCCCATAGTCCCAATCATAGTCTCAGGTGGGCAATTTTCAGTTTTTACACAGTGTGCAAAAAAATTCGCAAGTAGAGATGCTGCATTTCCTGCAATCTGGGGAAGAAAAAAAACCTCTTCCAGCAGTTATTGATTCCACTAAAGGATGCTGGGTCAGACGGCAGTAACAGCATAAAATGAAGACAGCAAACGAAAGCTGTCAAACTTTCAGGGATCAATAGCCTATCTATTGATTTGTCCAGAACAAAATGGGAGCTCTCGCGGTCAAATCGGTCTTGAAATCCCAAAAGAGAAAAAAAGCAGACAGACATTCTCTGTGCTTTATAGTTTCTATTAAATAAGACCTGTTCAGGATCAGTCTGCCAAAGCTTCAACATGATCAGAACAAACGATCTCACGCATGCATCGAATCATTGCCTGTTTGCAACCAGAAAACCGAAAACTTATTTTTGTAAGGGAGTGATTAAAAGGTTTGGCTTGGAGTTTCAGTTATAGAGGAATTTGTAAGTTATATGGCTATTGTTGAGACCCATGTGTATTCATGACAAGAGAAAAGTCCACGGGACATGAGATTACCATTTGAGGTGCTATACCAATTCTGTCCCAACAATATCTGGAATACCAGTGAATATCACAATTTTAGGAAACTTTAAGGCATTTAGGCACATTGGGAATGTGGAAAAGACAACAAAAAACAAACAAAAGAAATAAAGAAAATGATTGACAATGCATTTAAAATCTGGGGTTCGAGGCTTTTTGATTCTCCTCACCCTAGCAACGCAAATAGGGGTGTACTGATCCGATACAGAGTAACGGTACTGAAACGCTGGATCCTATTGGACTGGGCTTAAAATAGTTTCTGATCCAATCCACTGATGCATTTTAACGCGTGTTGTGTTGACTGACGACACAGATCATGCCTGTGAATATAGGACACAACTCGTCTTGAAGCATTCCGCCATCGCGCATCTGGTGTGTCACATAACTTGGCAAACAGAAGCTTGCAGTGATTTGGTTTGGTTGTCAATATCAGATCAGTATCAGGAGATACCCAGAGCCCTGACGTACTGCATTCCAGTGTTGATGCTGTTTCGCAATTGGGCATGCACCAATCACAAAAAATAAATAAATAAACTGATTGGTGCATGCCCAATTGCAAAACAGCAACACCACTGGAATGCAATACATCTTGTTACATATTTTACATCCTGCTGCAACATCAACAAACAGGGGGAAACAAACAAACAACTGAAACCCCATCCCATGCCATAATCAAATTAGCCTAATCTGATAAGGAACATTATGCACTCTACATGAATTAGCTTGTGTTGAGAATGAAGCTTTCGAGTCTGCGGAGCCGGAGTGAGACTGAAATGAACAGGCAGGAGAGCTTCCTAATGGTCCTCCCTAGCCATCCGAGCAATGCAGATGGGAACGCTGACGTCAGCGGTTAGAATACGACACGCCAGAAACTGATGCTGGATGATTTTATGATACCCATGTGGGGGTTCTCTCAGGTTCTCCAGTGTGGATTCCGTTAATCGTACCATTTAGACCTCGTGACATTTTCCAGTCCATCATGCGACACGGTAATAGTTCACTACACATAAATGATCAACATAGTAATACTTATAGTAATGAATAACACCAAATATAGCGTTAGCGAATACACACGACTGACCTTCTGACAGAGCGAGCGCGCGCGCGCGTGCCATGGAATTATGGACGTAACAATTTGTCCTTTACATTTTATTTTTTTATTACACCATTTTAACCCAAACTGTCCATTCACCAGAGCCTTAGAACCACAAAGCTCCACTTGGGTAAACTGGTCATTTGTGTCGCCTAACGCGTGGAGTTCAACAAGAAACTTACTCGTTGATTCTTCTTCGAGTTGTTCATGACGCAAGTCCAGAATCACGCCGCGCGCGCGCGCGCCTCAAGCCCCCTTCAGTGAGACGCGTGACAAACCGGCAAACGGAAGAGCGTGCAGGAAGATGCGCATACGGACGCGGTCTCGGTACTGCCCGTTTAGTCCAGCTCATCTCCCAGCTGTCATCATACGGTCCTGCCGAGCAGCGCCTCTCCGAGCCGAGCCGCTCCGAGCAGAGCCGAGCAGAGCCGAGCCGAGCAGCTCCGAGCCGAGCCGAGCCGAGCGGAGCCGAGCAGAGCCGAGCCGGAGAGGAGGCGCGTGGGCTCGCCTTAATGCAGCCCTGCTTCTCTCCGCTCCGCTGTAGTTACGACTCCAGGCTGTGGAACGGCATGCCTACTCTCATGCGGTTATAAGCGGGACCCCACAGGTGTCCTTATGTCTAGAGGCGTTTGCACCACGACATCAGAGCTGCTGGGACATTTGTTTTTTATAGACCGCGCGACTCGGGAGTTTGAGCTTAATCCCGTACAGTGTGTGTGCGCGCGCGCGCGCCGCTACATTTCCACGAGGTTTCGGCTGCTTGGGGATTGATGACATCACCGCGCTAACGATAGCGGAGCATGATGGGGTTGAATAGGCTAAAGTCAGGGCATTGCGGTGACTGTGGGGTAGCACTCGTGTCCTGAGGGTTGGACTGGACTCCGACTCGAGTCACAAACGTCATGATTCGTTTATCTAGGGCTTTATCTAGACGTGGCCTTGGACTTCTAATCAGAGCGTGAATTTTTGCATCCTCTGACGTGGAAATGGGCTACTTAAATGATCAATACTTAAAAACGTTACTCAAACTATGCTACACCCTACTGCAATTCAGTCCGAGTTGCCCTGATACTTGAGATGACTAACTCGACTTGGACTTGAGAGCTGCTAACTTGAGGAGAAGTTATTTGGCTACAACATTGGGACATTGACGTACTATAGGGGTCAACCCCATGAGATCTGCTTTCGAAAACCCGGTTGGGGCTACTCGTAGTTTAACAAAACGTGGATTTCTCACCACTCGTTTAAAAGCCGAGATGAATCAGTGCCCCGAGAACTCACTGGGGTTAGGCATATTTTAGTAGGCCTGTGCACGACTTTAGATTTTGGTTATATCCTTCAGCGGAAAAGAATTGACCAACAATTAATTGGTATAAATTGACTGGGAGTAATGGTGCATTAACTAGACAACACCACATTTCATTCAGCTGAAGTTGAGCTGAAGCAAAAGAAAGAGGGCAGCATATATACACGCTCCATGTATCAGTTTACTTTTAGATGCAAGTGAGTAAACAGTGAATGACTTATTCAAATTATTCAATTCTTAAACCGAAATAATAAATCAAACAGAACACACTGAACCAGATCTGATGCTCCCTCCTTTGTGTCAGTAGTCTTTACTCCTTGTATGTATGTAAAAATAAATAAATAAATAAATAAATAAAACCTTACTTTAATATCCAATACTCAATGAAAAAGTAGAATCAGATACAGAAATCCTCCTTCAAAACCAACAGCTGTGATGCAGTAACTGAATTCGATAACACTGCTATTGATGTCATCGGGCTGTTTTGTGGCTCATCTCTGATCTGGTTTAATCACAGGCCACCTATCTAGTGTTTGATCAGGTGGGCAGCTGGAGAATGGAGGCTGCCAAGGAGCTGACACACTCGTACCCAGATTAAGATGCCTCTGATATGCTTTGCCAGGATGAACAGCGGGGACCATTCAGCCTGGTGGAAAACAGCGGAGCGGGCCAGTATTCGTGAGATGCATCCCAAATGGCTGTGTGGCAGTGCAAGAGGTGGTGGGTATTATTCAATATGTATAATGTCAGAAAACCTGCATTGCATTTGTGTGAAACAGAGCACAAGAAAGGGATTTTTTTATTTATTTTTTTAAAACAGTGGTTGGTTAAGCTGCTGCAGTTCTGTTCAGTTCAGTTCTTGAGGTTTCTGTTTGGTTGATGTTTCATGAGAAAATTCACAAGAGTGGGAGTAAAAGGAGCATAGGTGAATGAGAGGTGTTTCACATAGGTATTGTAAGAGTGTGTGGGTGAGAGAAAACGTGAAAAGCTGTAATAAATAAATAAATAAAAGAGATGGAAGAAAATGAATGATTAGTAATGAAAGATAAAAGAGGTGGAGAAATGCACAAAGGAATATGGTACTTTCCACGATTCCACAAACATGGGAAGAGGCAAGATGACATGAAAAGCTAAAACACCAGAGCGAAGTGAAAATCTTTGGGCCGAGTTACAGACATTCAAAAATCGCTCATATGCCCCTCTAAATACGCAGTCTGTTTGCTCAGAGGTCCTTTAAAATCATATGTACAGTATTTATAGCATGGGTTTCTAAGAATCCATCGCCATCGGTACAGTAATAGGATCTATTCGTGAACAGCTGCACACATAGCTGTGGACCATGACGTGGGTGAAAATGCGGAGTCGAGAGAGAGAGAGACAACAGAGACAAATGAATGTTGAAGGTGCAGAATGAACATAAATGAAAGGCTTTCGTTCTCTTTACATAAGAATTGGCTATGAATATTAAAGGTGCGGTATGTAGAGACGTAACGACAAAATAAATGACAGGCAGCAAGTTCTCTCAACATAGCCTTCAACAGCTAGGTCTAATTTTCTGGCAGAATTTGCTGTTCGTCATACATTTGGTAGAAATACAATATAGCTCTTGGATAACGTAACGTATCCAATTAAAAATTGAAATGAACTAAACGACTAAAATAAAAACTCTTTTTCTGACATCAGTTCCATATGTGCATGACTCATCAGGACGATTCTGTGACCATGTCTCGCATCGTACCTGGACAAGAAGGGTAACCAAATTCAGCACTGGTACTTGGGTACGGCATGGCTCACGTGGCGGTGGAAATGGCGTCAAAATGCGAGATCACCGGGAATTTGCCGAGCTGTGCCGCGCTGTGTGTGAGCATAAGTCAATTGCCCTACATTGTGTAACCGCAGGGTGCCTCCATAGTGTACATATCCTAAGGTCAATCAGATTAAAATAACAGAATCCAGAGCAAGAGGGCAAAGAGAGACACAAGACACTGGTGCAGTGGTGACAAGAACAGTACAAGGATATTAACACTAATCTGAGAAAGGCTGTGTTTTTAAAAGATAACAAACTGTAAAATAAAACTAATTAGAAATATTAATATGTAGCCTCATCACTACATGTTAACACTGGCATTTGTCCTTTGTAACCTTTTCTACCCCATCCAGCAGCCTCTTACTATTTCTACGCTATTTATTTCCTTACTCTAAACAGACAAATCATGTTTCCCATCTTAAAGAAGTAAGCCTTCCCTTCCTTGATGTATACGTCAGATTCAAAATGGTGCCTCCTCCTGTTCCACATTTTGACTGGTGTATTTGTGTTTGAAGCATGTTGCTTTTATATCTGTGCTATCTGAGTAAATTATGTAATTGACCGTATTCCTTGGAAAGAGCAAACAGGAAACGCATTCAGTAGTTCTTCACTGCTAATCAGCTGGGCAAAGACTGGTTCATGAGTGACGATTACTATAACGTAAGGCATTCAAAGCTAATCACTTATAAAGTAGCCATGGAACGTTAAGACTGCTCAGTAAATTACACAGAGAGCAATTCTGAGAAATTCCCAACTGGGGATGCATTTTGAAATGCTTCAACATTTGCATGAAAAAGTCTCATGAGGTGCACTGCAGCAGGAAAGTAGATAATCCTTTCTTCACAGGATTTGTGTGGCGACTAAGCAAAGCTTGTGTTTTTTGCACCGCAGGCAATAATGGCGACCAGCTGGTTTAAGACCACAGAGATGTTGAGTGAGGCAGCTCTCTGGCGAACAGCAAAAACATAACTGATTGCCCCGGCTGATAATGGTGGTTTTCAATTAATGGGCTTTTTTTGTGTGCGTGTGTGATTTGGGGGAAATTGATTTTTGCATTACAGCAGAATAAAAATAAAAATAAATCCTAGACGGGTAATTGATCGCGAGAGTACTGATTAAACTCAATTACTCGTGAACAAGCCAATAACATGAACACAAACAATAACAGCAAGAAACAAGCATGAATGAAACCTACAGATGTCCTCTAATTCTTCCTGGTATCTTCTGTAAAGACAGCTAGTGAAAAGGTAAAGTTTATGGTTCAAAACAGTACATTACACTACAGAGACACCAAAACAATAAGGAGTTGCTTATTTTAAATTGTCATTGTAGGCGGTTTGATTACTCTATGAAGGGCACTAGCCAATGAAAGTTAAACTATTGAAAAACTATTGAATCAATGATATATCAACCCTTTGCTTGTGCATCCAGAGCTAAAGAGAGCTCTGGTTTATCTAGCAGCATACTAAGCTGACTTTACCCAAAGATTACACCCTCGCACCACTTGCCTGCAGGGGAGGATTTTCTTTTTGTGTCCAAGTAGGCATTTAGCTTAAAGCAGTGATTTACTATCGGATCACATTTACCACACAAGTCTGACGGTTGAACTGTGAAAATCTGGATGTCAGACTCCTGTCCAAGGCTGTGTTAGCAGGAAAGTGTAGACTTGATATGGCAACCTAGCTTGGATACGCTCCTAGTGCCTCTAATGGCTAATGGGCTTTCATTAATGCCGACATTATATTATATTATATTATATATATATATATATATATATATATATACACACACACACACACACACACACACACACCTCATTTCCATCAACTTTTTTGCAATGAAAATGCTTAAATGTAATGATGTCACATCCTGCAAAAAGACAGCTGTTGCTTAAGTGTTGCTTCATCAAAGCTGTATTTTGCACATTACATGTATACTACAAATTGTGCACGTTTTCTCTTTTGTTTGGCTTCCCTGACTTTTCTATACCCTAGTGATAAGGGTGACGAAAACAAAAACAGAATATACAAATGAATATTGTCCAGTTTCTTATAATTCTTATGTCTTGACCCAAATTTCCCCTTGAGAATCAATAAAGTCCATCTGTCCATGCATCCGCCAATTCACAACATCCAAAGATGGCACAGAAATGAAGCAACTAATCACACAAAACTCCAAGAAGCTGCCCCAGGAATGTGATGTCATTTCCCACCATATAGAGGTCACATTATTTTCTAGATTTACACTAAGGAAGGTATTTTGTCCTCGGTACACAGCTGTGCCGCTTTGCTGCGGTCATACTCTTTTGGTTATTTGTTTTGTTGCAGGAGAGGCACGTTATGAAAATCTTTTATGAAACCATGTTTTCACTGTAGTTCTTCACCAAATTTCACGCATCGAGAAAATTTCTGCGCTAAGGTCAAACAGGAAAATGTTTTTTTGTAATATATAAATTAAGAACTTCTATTTCCATCGCCTACATCAGCAAACATTTATATGCAAAAACATCTTTCACATAAAATACCTTGGATGGAAATCTGCCTTGTGTTGTAATGCTTTGCTCACAGTGAATGATGGCTATCTGTACCCAAGTGTACACTAAAGCCCCCATTTCATTTTATATTTTAACAGCTCACATTATTGGCCTGACTGGTGGTTCCAGAGGGGTCTTTCGCTAGACCAAAGGGCATGCTTCAAATTCCCCAATGTCAGCCGCAACAACAGGGCTTCACAGCGTGGTGCAATCAGTATAACTTAATACACTTCATGCCCGTCAGTCCCAACGCTGAACTCAAGCCAGCTTTAATTGAGACCACCCTCAGAAATGCCCTTCAACCCTTCTCATTATAGGGCAAATGACCTCATGCTCTACAAGAGCTGGTTCCAGTGACCTTGCCAGGTGTAAGAAGGAACAAACTGTGCTTTCCAGCATTTATTGAATAATCCAAAGCTCTTTTCAGACGTCTGCATGCTCAGAGAGCAACTACCATACTGGCAGCAGCAGGATCGATGGGGTTAGAAGCTAACGCAGCTTAAGCATGCTCAGGGGAAATGCGTTTACGCGAAGGAAGGCCATAAATCTAATGGAAGCATTTAGTGATAATGCAAGACATGAAGCACTGGGCTAAAGCACATCCATCTTGTAAGTACTGACAGATGTCAGAGCACTAGAACACACTGACCTGCTGCCTCACTGTAGGAAAGTGAAGTATTATGTAATAGAGGGGTTTCAGGTTTTGCAATGGGAACACAAATTGCATTTTAATAAAGAGACAGATGTGTAATCCTGATAGTCTTATCTATGGAGTGTAAAAATAATATGGCATGGGGCAATCCGTTCTCCTTAAATAAATATAAAAACGTAGGACTGTTTAATATTTCCTCCCCCCATATAGGTGAAGTGTTGTATGACTGATGCCTTTCTGCCAAAGCTGGGTAAATCCAGTAAAACATGAATGAAGTGAGAATGAGCATTGACAGGCCATAAGCCTTATGACCCACAGAGCATGGAATAACAGGTGGAGGAGGACTTCTCTTCGACCTTATCTGCCAAGTTAAAGACTCCACACTCCAACAATCATCTCTCTGGGGAGCAATCAGGGGTTGCAGTCAGACAATGCTCAGATGGACAAACAGTACCTCCAAAGTATTGCGAGAGTCTCTTGAAATTCCTTTCTTCCAGCACCACCCCTCCTCTTAAGAGTCCGAGGTGAGGAAATCACTTGGGTTAGTGCTAAAACACCCCTCCTGCTGTTTTATCCAGCTCCACTGCAAGGAGCAACTGAAATACAGGCAAACAACGAGACCCGGGAGGGGTAGGGTCAGTACACAACAAGCCACGTTACGGCTCAGCACAAAATCTGAGCACAAAATCTTTTTATTTCTAACCAACTTTATTTCTGTTGTGTTCGTTTTTCTCTGAAGTAAGAGCACGTGACTAGGCACTGACAGAATTGACCCTGTAACTTCATCTACATAGTTAAGTTATAGCACCTATACAGCTAGCTGTATTGGTGTACAAAACATCGGTCCTTTACACCAATACAGCACATAATCTACAAGACTTACGTTTCCCTTTCGATGAACAGTAAGAAAAAAATGGCCCTCTAACGTATAGTAACACCAAGTTGCAGTGTTTTTAGAGGTTATGTTTTATGACAGATTTTGAAAGGTCCATATTTCACCATGCATGGTTCTTGTGGTGATTTGAAAGATGGCCTGACCTGGTTAGAGCTATAATAAATAGACTTTGGATGATGGTGCTACTTTTAGTAGGCAGGAAACATACGAGACCTTGAGGCGTACTGTGAATTTTAAACAGCTATGAAATTCAGTAGCTTTTCCTTACAGCAAAGGGTTTCTGGCCTAAACGAGGCATATTGGTGCGAGTTGGGTGCCTAAAGAGGTTTAAAAGTAGGTTGATCCGTTTGTGCTTGGTTTGGGTATGGGGAGCGTTGTGGTCTCTTCCAACACCCTGGCTCCTTGGTGGTGTTTTTCAAAGGAAGCTGGCTTGAGTTGAGGCATTTGGACGGTTCTTGCGCACAGTCTGTCCTTTCAGTCCGCGCTTTGACCACGCCAGTGCCCGAGCCAGAGGCACAGGAGGCTAAGAAGGGGCGTGGGTGATGGAACACAATGCCTCCTTTCTCCAACAGCCCATGCCCGACACTCCTCCAAACACTCCGCCCCACATACAGTGAGCAAGTGCCAGGAGCTCACAGCAAGTCGATTCAGTCACAAAGAAGCAGTCACACGGACGTCGCAAGCCAGTAAACAAGACGTCAAACAGGAAGAAGCAAAGCCCAAACAAACAAGCTGGTAATTAATATAATATTTGCATAGGTGCTGAGATGAAGCAAAGACTTTCCTGTTGAACTGCTGAATGCAAAGTAATCACAGAGCTCTGTTAACATGGCATGGTGAACATAAAGCCCATAAGAAAGCTACTTAAATATCATTTCAGCTGAGCCAACAATGTGGAAAAAAGCCCATGTGCTCCCTTTTTACTAAAGATAAATGGGTGACTGGATGACCTTTGCATGTCCATCGTGACCGTTGCACTTATGAGCCTTGTAAACAGTTAGTTCATGAGCTTGCTAAAGTCAGTTTACATTTAGTCTTACTGAAGTGACTTTCTTATTGAATAGTAGCTATGTAGGGTTCTCTCCATGCCCTTCTTATGGAGCAATTCACCATTATCTAATACCATCGGTTTTGAAAAACATTTGTTTCATGTGACGTGACCTCACAAATATTTACAGTACATAACTGATACTTAAGCTTTTGCCTCAGTTCCATTCACCAGCCACATAGCAAAATATATTAAAGTAATGCTGTAGGTATCTGGGGCCAAATGTAGGTCATGGCTTCATGGTCCATGAGAGGTCTGGCCTTCCCATGTCCTTTCAAACCCACCTCACTGGAGTTTAACCCCAAAGCAGATAATGCAGGGCAGTACCACAAAATCGCTTTGCTGAAAAGGCCAATCTCCACGTTTTGGTTGGCCATCTTTAATTTACAGCTCTACAAGAGAAAGTGATGATGCTTACAGACCTTAGAGATTGCATACCTACCAACAGTGCCAACACAGGCAGAGTGTTCCAGGAGACTGCAGAGCTATAGAGCCACAGGCCTGCAGAACTGGACACACACAGACTCGATCATCCACTACAGGGCGAACGCCTGGTAAACATTGTCTCTGAGGATATAAAGGGTCCACTGTATCACCAGCCACTAGTTCATGTCAAAATGGCAAATGTGTAGCAAAAAATCTGATAAATGTGTGAAACTTTAACTTGGATAGTGTTCTTCTTAAAAAAATAAAAAAGTGCTTTAGAGCCAATGCCAGTACATAAAACAGCTAATTTATGCTTAAAAGGTTTCATGAAGAGATTTTCATCGATGGAAACAAGATCTAGCTATGGCATGCTGCAAATGTAAAAATGAACATTTACGGATTGTGTCTTGACAATACATTATGGAGAATGAGGTGCCAAAACGAACGGTGACAGGATGAGGACACAGCTGGTGGGTTTCCTGTGGGGGAAATCTATGTAAAAACATGGGGAAATGTTGTGGACTTCCTGGTTCTGAACTCTTAATTCTAGAAATCAAACTCTTTCTGCTACTCTCTCATGTGGGTCAAGACCAGACACAAATAATGCATTAACTAATATCTGCATGTACTTAATGTAATATCTACCAGTTAAAGTCAATAGACGTTCCCTTTGGGGATCCTCAGTAGGTACGAAGATGAATGTAAATCCTAAAGTCACGGTCAATCAGAGTCAAGGTAATTTGAATTAAAGTGGCAGTCAACATCCCTCATTACCCATTATTCCTTGGGCAAGAAAAGGGGTGAAAAAAGAAACAGCCTAACCGCATGTTAATTCTGAAAGAGCAATCAATCAACTCAGAATAAAAAAAATAAACCACCCATTTCCAAAACATCAGAATAGTAATGCATATGTACATGAGTTATGTGGGAAGCAGGGAATGACATCATACCAGCCAAAGGCTAGGAATCACACTCGCGCTTCTCAACCCCTTCCTGCTGCTCTCACCCATCTTAGCAGGTTGGAAATTGTGGCATTCCAGCAACAAAAGGCTGTTGACACCAGAGAGGCATTCTCTCGGAGAGTTAGGGGTATATTAAAGAAAAGGAAGAAAAAAATAAAAACTAAAGGAATCTGTACTAGCAGAGTCAAGTGGGAAGTTGCTTTTCTGAGAAAGACATGTTCAAACTTGGATGAGTTGGAACAGTAATGCAAACATTTCCTACATCATTCTACAGGTTCTCATCTCTACAGAATGCCGTAAATTACCACTGCGCAGACTGTTGCTGTACATTTCAGTTTTATATTTCTTTGTTAGAGGGCCCAAAAAGCCCGACATTATTAAAGATGAGACTGATTTCAAGAAATACGATGGAATCGAGATCACACCAGTTGCGGATTCCAACTACAATTTTAAAACCCGAGTCTGAGGTGAAATGATTTACAACATTTAGCAATTTTGAAGGGGTCCAGTTGAACGATGAGGAACAAATTCTTCCAGGGTTTCAGTGGGCTTTACACAGCCTGACTAGTTTTCAATCACAAGTGTAGGAGAAGTGGATTGTGGGTTGATTTTATTAAAACCATTGAAGACTTTATAAATAAAAACTGAGAAAACATTGACTGGCTTTATTCATTCTCATTCTTTAGACAGAGCAGTAAACAAGTGGCCATGACAATCAATTTAAAGAAAATAGTCACCAGCCAAGCTCAGCATCATGACAGAGTCCTTTCTGTCTCTCTCTTTTGGACCAAACAATAAACAACTTGTCATGAGGGCTCCAACCTTATCTGACCATTAGCCAGAAGAAGAAAAAAAAAGAGACTAAAAATAAAACGAAAAACCTGTGGTAAATTAGATTAGCATGAGGAGGAAACATGAACCCAGCACCAGTGTGGATGTTTTCTATCCCAACGCTGGCGTCCTGATGTCCTGTCCCTAATTGGGGGAAGATGGCTTTGGTGTTAGAAAGATGTAGGGCTACGGAGCGGCCACCTGGCTGCTTGGCGTGAAGAACAGGCTGTAGGGAACACCCGGGTGCTGTTAAGTGTGATCTCAGGACGGGCTGTGAAAAATGAGGTGGGAGGACAATACTGTTCCCCTCACCCAAAAGCCCTGTGAAGCAGAGGGACACTAAGCATTGCTCATACACAACAGCTGCAGGTTTCATA
>JAOUQW010000026.1:6959712-6972743 GCA_028565825.1 Olivaichthys viedmensis | reverse complement strand
TAAGGGCCTTGCTCAAGGGCCCAACAGTGGCAGCTTGGCAGAGCTGAGGTTTGAACCCATGACCTTCTGATTAGTAGCCCAGTGCCCTAACCACTGAGCCACCAAAGTAACCTATCTAACTTCTGTTTTAGATAGCATACATAGTGGACATAAAAAATGAAAATGTGTGTGACTGGTATTCACATTCACTGACCCTGGCTAGATCCCAAATTACGTCCTACTCCCTCTATGAAGTGAACTACACAGGGCATTAAGTAATGGCTTCTACTCCCTAGGTAGTGCACTATATATATAGGCTCAATAGGGAGCCATTTGACATCGAGCCACCGTCACTACTAGTGGCCAAGGACGTCGCTGTCAGCCCACTGAGGCGCGCCTCTTCTCGGACAGCCGCTGCAACTCCAGTCCGAGGCTTCAGTCTTGGCCTACCTGATACACGGGCGACTGCGCGTCGGGCTGGGAGCCGAGTGTTGCGACTTTATCTGCATGGTAAAGTCTCGTTATGGCGCTCCTGCCACGAAGAAAGGCCACAGCCGGTCTGAAAGTCTGTAGTATCATGTTTTCAGCATGAATGTATTAAGAGAGGGGGGAAAAAAATAAATAAGTTACCGGTGCAGTGTTTTAGCGTCACCGCATTCTCTTGTACTGTGAGTTGATGCCCCGCCTCTCCACGTTCCAGCCAATTGAAATCGTTATAAGAGGAACCGCCCAGGCCGCGGTGTCTTTGATTGACATACCAGAATAGGGCCAAATTCTTCCAAAATGTTTTAATATGCACTCAGCATGCATACAGGTGTATTTAAAACGCTGCTTTTAGATACATTTATTAAGATCTTTAAATGAAAAGGTCTTTAAATTGAATACAGTTGTTTTATTTAAAGGGATGCATAGAAGGAGACAACATGGTTTTAATCAACGTGTTGTAAATCCCAGCTTAAAGCATAATGTGCATGCAACCGTTTATTATTAATTTACAAAATGCCATTGGAGGTGATGAGATGTAAGGTGTCAAGAACAACACAGGCAGACGTCCACATGTTTAATCATAAATAATAAATAAGCCGGTAAATAATCCACTTCCAGAAAAGATACACGATGTGTATTTGTGTCACCGTCCCTAACAAATGATTTACCCTCGTGCATTGTGCCTGGTCATTACCTCTGTACCATAAATTAAAGCTTAGGCACCCATAAGGACCATAATGTGAAGGAAACAAATTCAAGTAATTCTGGGTAAAACTTGGCGATACATAGCTTTAACTAGTTGGCAAGTTCACCTGGGGGTAAAGAAGTCAATGAGCTACATTTGCTTGAACAAAACAAAAACAAAAAAATCCATAATTGGTAGATTTTCGTTTCTAAATAGTGTGCTGCAGCACTTTTGGAGCTAAATAAGGACATAACACATGAGTGTTAAGATAAAGGAGTTTGATCAAAATGCTTGAGCTTGCTTTGGTTACTCTTCTTGAGGGGTATCAAATTATATAGCAGCAAAGGCATGATCACCAAGAGTCTTTGGTCATGTAAAACACTCATTCCGCCTCCTCTACTTCAGTGAAGATATCACAGAGGAAGAACTGAGATACTCTGGATGGGTCATCTTCAGTATCCTCACTGGCTGTGGGAGAGCCAGTTCGTGTAGGTTTACCAACTGGGGACTTCTTTAGCTAGATGTGAACAAACAAAAGGAAATGGGTTATAGTATAGATGAATATGTGAACGTTGTCTCTACGTTTACAATACAAAAAAATGAGTCTGAGCTCATGCCTATATAAGGTGTGAAAGTGTACATAATTCGAGTCTACTTGGCCAACATCAACCCTAATCTTTACCTGTGGAGGAGTCAGTGGTTGGGATGTGCTAGCTGAAACCCTGGTTGGAGAGGATGTGGGTGTGGTCGAGCCTGAGCAGGAGCCTGCTTCTGTAGTCCGTAACTTGACGCGTGGCAGGACAACCCTCGGCCAAAGGTCTTGGGTCTTGGGAGACTGAGGACCACTAGCCATCACAGAGCTTTCTTTACTCTCAGAGTTTGTTTCCATTCTGGATGTATTGGAAACATCTTTTGTGGGCTGCTTAGTTTTTTTGTCGGACTCGTCCTTCACTTTGGCGGCCCTGGCATGCTGGCGTGTTGGCTGTGGCAGACGAGGCAGAACGGTTTTTGAAGCATTACCTTCATCTTTGGCACATGTCCTTTTCGACAGTCTGGGCTTCACCTGTAGCTTGGCTTTTGAGAGATCAGAGAAAATCACGACAGTCAGACTAATAGGAATTGAGCACAATTCCATTAATTACAACAGTAAACAAGGAGTGCACAACTCTGATCTGGGTGGTTTAGAGTCCTAGACTGCCTTACCTCTTCGTCTAGCAGGTGATTTCTTCACCTGTGATACTGATGGCCCCTCACTCGATTCCTTGGCTATTTCTGATGACGTTTTTACCTACAGAAAACATTGGTAGAATCATTGATTCGTTTACTGTTGGGAATTTGTCTTGTGTATTCAATTAAAAATAAATATGCTGTTATAAACATACTTCATGTACCTCATTAGAGACGCTGCTTGCTTCTTCAGTCTCTTCAGAGGCAGGCACTAAGTGAGAAACACCCTCAGCTTCCTCAAAGTCTGCACGTTGAGATTTTGAACTTAAACACAAGAAAGCCATATGAACATCAGCTTTGAGGAAAATGCAATACTTCCATCATTAATAAGACAGAATGTCTCTTACCATGTCTTACCAACAGAGAGTTCTTTGGCTTTTAAGCTTGACTGCATTTGGGATGACTTTAAGGGGTCTTTTTCTTCCAGTTTTGTTGCAGTTTGAACCGACTTTTTCTTTGCCCAAGCTGTTATAGTTAGCTGTGTTCGTGAAACGGTTTGGACTGCTTTTAAATGACCATGTTCCGAATCTGGGGAATCCGTTTTTGAGGATTGATTTTTCTTGCCCGTTTTGCAAAGAGGAAGTTTGATCATTAGCTTGCCTTGTGAGAGAAATCAAAAGAACATGACACCAATAACATCAACGCAACAAAGCAGTGAAAATATGCAAATCTTTTTATTCTACTGTACATTTCTCTACCTTTCCTCCTTGCAGGGGATTTCTTTTCTAATTCTGGCTCTAATGGAGTCTTCACGGTTTCTTGGCATGATTGTGAGCCCAGTTCTTGAAGGGAAATCACTGCTGAATCATCTTTGCTCTCTGAACCTGACTTCATATCTTCTTCAAGCTGAGGAGCTTTGACTCTCTGGGGTACAGCATCAAAGCTACAACACAAAATCAATGACAGAACAAAGATTAATAAATGGCACTGAACAATAAATAATATGAACTGGTTTGTTCATTCATGGTTTTTTCTTTACCTCGAGAGTCTAACAGTGCATGGCATGATGTGATGCCTTCTTTGCAACTTTTCTTCAAGTAGCACCATGTCCGAGCTCTCCTTAGCTTCTAGATCTGGTTCCATGATTGGAACAATCAAAGTATCTACATCTTCCAGCTTTGCAGGAGCATTACCAGCATCTTTATCATTCTGAGGTACGATGGTTAGCTGTGATATTGGTGAGGGGACTTGTGGAGAGGTTGGTTGACTCTGTCCCTTTCTTGTGGAGTAATTTTTAGTGCATGTCCTCTTCGCCTGCTCTTTGCCTGGTGGTAGAAATCAGACAGAAATGCCATCCATGACCAACAAAACTGACTCAAAAACAAAGGCACCACCTATGTCAGTTTTCAAAAAGGAAATATTCCAAATAACATTTTTTACTACCTCTCCTTTTGATGGGTGTCTCACTCTCTCCTGACAAAGGTTGATTTTGCTTTGGCTCTTCAGTGAACGATTTGGAAATATCTTCCGTTTTTAATTCCTGCAGGAAACGTTTGAATTTCTATAACCCGATTGCATTTAAAAAAAAATAATCCGAAGCTAAACACAAGCACATAAGGTTGAGTGAGGTTAAAAACATGAAACAATCACAAAAGCAAGCTCTACCTTTTCAAAGTGAGCCTTCTGCTTCTTTAGAAGACTGACTTCTCCAAGTGAACTGTTCTCTATAGGTACTGTCAAGTCATTGCTTAAATCATCTTCCATCTCCTCTGAGACGGGAACAAATACGTCAGCCAACACCATGTGAGAAACACCATCACATTCCGCCTCAACCTCCTCGGAGTCCAGAGTCAAAGAACCAGAACTAAAGGACAAAAGATATTTAAGGATCTATTCGTCATTGCACAGCTTTTGATCGTTAAACCAAGCAAAGGATGATGAAGTTTGATATTTGTAATGTTTTCTGACCCTGAAGTTGTCATCATACTGAGAGGCAAGTCCTCACAGCTTGGTTGCAACTTTACTCCCTCATTCGACATCAATATTGACCATTTGTCCTCCGAGGTTGACTCCATATCATGTTTTATTGAAGTGTCTCTTGTTACAGTCTCACTGTGCTCTTTAAGCTCAGGGTCTTTGGATAGCTGAAGAGCAGTTGAGATGGTTTGGGGTTGTTCTGACTGGGTGGGTTCCAAGTCACACTGAGACGTTCTTGGGGATTCATCTTCAACGGATTTCAGCTTTACGTCCTTGCCTTTTAGAATAGGGTAATAAAATGCTGATTATAAGAAATGGCATCCACAATAATCCAGTCAATTTGAGTACGAATGACCAATGACAAGCAATATTACCCTTCCCTACCTCTACTAACAGACGTTTTGTCAACTGGCTTCTCGTCAGTAGTACCTTGTCGACTTGGAATACCTGACAGAGTTTTCTCCTGTGAAATAATGTTTAATGTAATTTGCAATAAAATGGATAATCTGAAAAACTAAAATCCACAAAAAATCCAGTGTAGGACTGGTAACATAACTGAAATCTTCCTTTACCTGAGAGGCTGGCAAGACGACATGTGGCGAGGTTGGCTGACTCTGCTCCATAACGGGCTGATCAGTTTTTGAGGAGTCATCTTTAGCACGTGTCCTTTTTACCAGTTTAGGTTGCGGCTTGCCTTTTAATAGAAATCAGAGAGAATTATGCCAGTTCATATTTTTGTTGATTCCCATCACTCAAAAATATGAAATGCACATGAATTTACTTAGCCTACCTCTCTTTCTGGCAGGTGCTTTTTTCTCCTCTGACAAAGGTCTGTCTTTTGGCTCCTCTGTCACAGTACACAATGGGTTGGACTCTGCTGGAGAATTTTCTACCTGTAGAAAAACATTTGCTTATTCGTCTTGAAAAATTAGTAAACCGCAAACAAATACTACTTAACCATGAAAATAAGCCAAAAACAAATCATGTTCGGTCTCATTTTCAGGGAACTAAATATACCTTTGTTAGCCCTTCATTAGGAGTGTCTTGTCTCTCTGGAAGACTAACTGAAGAGCCTTCCTCTCTATGAAGCTTGCTTTCTAAAGCCGTTGGCCAATATTTGCTTGAATCGTCTCCCCTCTCCTCTAAGACAGGGATGAAGACATCAGCCAACACCGCATGTGAAACACTCTCACACTGGTTAGTGTCCTCCGAGTCCTGGGGTAGTGTTTTAATGCTAAAAGATAGAAAAGTTAAATGATAATCGTAATCATAATCTCAAACTAATCCTGTCAGTGTGATAAGTTTTCTGGCCTCTTACCATTTTGAGACCCTAAAGCCGAACGGTGTGCTCGGTTTCCTAGGTTTCAAATCTTCAAGTGGGACAAATCCTGAACCCTTTTTGCACTCTGACTTGGCGTCCGTGTTTGGAATATTTGTTTCCAGATTTGCAGAAGCACCACTAGACTCATCCTTTGTTTGCAGTGCTATGGTTTCCTGAGATGTTGCATGCTCCAAGGTTCTCTCCTTGACATTTTCTCCCAAATCTTCACTGACCGGACCCAAGATAGACAACTCATTTTGCGAAATGCCCACACGCTCCGTTTCAGTCGCACCGGTTTCTGTAGGCAGACAGTCTTTTCTATAAGGTTAGGAAACAAAAATGTATATGCATATATTAATTAGTGATTTTAACAAATAATTGAATAGCTCAAGCCAGATGCGTCTAACCTGGACGACTCTGATGTAGATGGTAAAATATGTGACTGGTCTGAAAACAGTGGAGGAGACTGGGCTTCAACTGTGTGTAGGTCAGTGATCATCCCAGAGTCATTACTAGATGATGGTTGATATGCCCGAGAGACAGGAATCTCATACAGGGTCAAGATAAAGGTGGGTTCCTCGTCATTGTGGCAATCTGCAAGAAGACGGTGCCAGTTGAAGAGGAGAGGAAAAGCTATATCATTCAATGTAAAACATCTAGTTACTCTTTGTAAAAAAACTCACCTCCAGTAATCTGGATTACCTCTGCAGGGGCACAAGCATCCTGTCAATATATAACTGGGAATAAGTTTGCATGACATCTAGTGAACAAATATACTCAATCTTAAATCTAAGCTCTGAACTATAGCAGGGCCCTACTTACCTGAGAGGTACCAATCATCTGCCCTGTTCCTGCATGTTCTCTGGTCTGTGTGGGTTGAGGCAAACTACGATCTTCTGCCACAGGTTCACAAGGTGGTATCCTGTAGAGGCATAGAAGGGGCCAAAGAGGTAAAAGTATCTTGGTTTTAATGGACTCAGTTTTTGTTTTGTTTTTTTCCCCCCACAGATTGTTTATACTGAGGATTTGGTACATACATGTTCACATCACATCTGCTGCTAGTTTGTTCAGAAGGCACCTGCGGCTCATCAGCACTGGCTGTAGTGCTAGTTATTGTAGTGATGTGCTCCTGCATCGGTACAGCTGTAGATGCATCACTGAGAACTGCCACTACGAGTAGGAAGATGCACAAAACAAATTTCACATACTACATTCCTACCGAAGAGGTTAGATACTCACATACCATCAATTGTTTGGGTTCTAGTGTATTTCAGAGGAACTTCAAGGCCCCGTTCTTTTATATGTTCATTATTGAGTTAGCTGGATTGGAGACGATCTGACATTACACCAGAATTTTTCCAACAGGAGCGTGCAATTATCATCATTATTATTATAACTCAACCGGCTTTCAAATCAAGTTCGCACATGTGACCGAAGAAACAGAATTAACTCGTTTGGATTGATCACGATTAGAAAAATCTGGCATACGCCATCTTGTATTTGTTAAGCACCGTACAAAAAACGGGGCTCAGGTCTTAGAACAGGATGTGGGATGGGGAAAGAAACTGATGTGAGGAAACCTTTTGCTGGTTCCAATTCCATTTGATCATTTGCACACGACCGAGATGTCTCCTCCTTTCTGGTGAGGTTCTCCTTGCTGAAGTCTTCCAAGTCACCATGCTGGTCATTATCAGGACCGTGAAGTAATAGCTTCCCAGTAGAGACTGCTAGAATCATAAGAAAAGACGATCAAGGACAGTTATTCCCAATACAAGTTTGTAGGTCAGTTCGTTACACGGATCTTACTAGGCTCTCTCCAATTTGGTTTTACAGAACTCTGTTTTTGGAGAACTGTGATTCTGGATGTTTGACTCAGGTTAGGTTTAGGCTTCAGGAACCTGCTCCTCCTCTTTGGTGCAATTCCATGTTCAGAAGAAATGGAGGCACTACTAAAACAGACAAGGGATAGAGCGTTATGACAAGACAACTTAGAAATTTTAACCTACATTTTCCTTAAACAACATTTTATTGTGATTACAAACCTGGATGGAATAGCCACCTCTTCCAGAGAGCCTTCCTTGACCTTTGGTGCAACCACACAACCTTGGTTTCTCTCCTTTATTTCTGGGCTTGCCATGGCAGATTCCTGTGATCCCTCCTTAACTTCTGATGTTACCACCACAGACTCCTGCAATCTCTCCAAGGTTTCCGAGGGTCCCGCCAGAGACGCTTGCAATTCCTCTTTCATTTCTAGGGTTGCCTGCAGAGACCTCTGTGATCCCAACCTGTTTTCTGGTGTTGTGGCTGCAGATTGCGTTGATTGCTCCATGATTTCAGGGGATGCAAGGGTAGACTCTGACAAGCCCTCTTTGATTTGGGTTGGCAGCACAGATTTCTTCGATTCCGCCATGACATCTGAGACCACCATTGAAGTGCCATGTGTAGGAGTTTTAGGGAACAGAGTGGTGATTGTTTCATGGGTCATAGGTACATCTTGATTTGTGTAGATAGAATCTACATTATCCAGAACAACCAGAGGTGGAGAACCTTCGAGCATCTTTGCTGCCGTCATCACATCTGTGAGAGTCATTCACTGTTTTATCACTGGTCTAGACCCAGAGTTCGGATGGTTTTTGAAGAAGTATAAAATCATACCAATAGTCTTACCTTTGCCTGTCATTGGATGGACCTGAGGTTCAGCCTTCTCCATTGGGCATGAGGACACTACCTTGCTTAGGCATACTTTTGGTTGACTGCACACTATATATAGGGATTTAGAAACTTATAAACACACTCCAAGATATGGGTTATCAACAAGTAAAAACAAACCATGCAGCTTCACCATCTTACCCTCTGATTCTAAGGAGGTAGAAATGTCTCTCAGGTTTGAGATATCAGACTGTGCCTTTATAAAAATAAAAAATAAAAAATAAATAAAATAATAAAAGTTGTAATATGAATAAATGAGCAAAGCTTCCCTTTATTATCCCCCATGTCAGTATAGCTGACATTCAGGCCTCTCTACTCACCAATGCAGACTCCGTTAGCTCCATGTCTTCACAGCTCCTCTCCTCATGATAAGCACTAGATGAACCCTTCTCCTGAGGTTTGTCCCCATGTTCCTCAACCACACACTCAACCTGAGCTTCTTTAACATTATCCTCCATGAGATTGCTGCATCGGAGTTGAAAGGAGAGCTCAGTGTTTAATGATAAATCAAGAGGACTTAGAGATGCATCTTCATCAGTACTTTGGTCTTGAACATTAAGGATCATATCCACCTCTTTGCGAGATAACACCACCATTGGACTTCTTTGAAATACCTTACCTTTGTGCGAGAGGAAATTTTAGGACATAAATAATTAGAAAATAGAGTAGGACATAAATAATTAGAAAATATGTGCGTTTTGTTATTGTGGTAAACTTACTATCCAAATTAGGCAGGCATGACAAGTCAATCAGGTTCTGAAAAAGAACAAAATATAATGATGTCAGTCCTTGCACTGAAACAGTTGTTGGTGCCTATGTGAAAGATTCCAAAGGTTCATTAAGAATATAAAACGTAGAGCGATTTCTTTCACCTCATTTATGGAGTTGTCCTCCTCTTCATCTTCAGATTCCCGAGTGACCATCTGCTCCAACAGAACCGTTGGGCTCTTTATAATATCTGCTGAAGTCCCGGGAACAGCCTCATCCTGATCCATCATTCCTTTTCTTCTTCCCTTTTTCCCACTAGCGGACAGATTGCGCTTCACTCCTCCTGCTCTTTGCATTCTCGTCTGCTGGGTAGAAGAACCCTCACTGCTAGCTGGAGAGGCAGGAGAGGTCACTAAGGGCTCCGATTCATTATTTTTGCACTGGACTTTTGATGGGCCGAGTAGATTTTTCAGCCTGTAATATACACACACAGTAAAAGGACAATTATATTAATAACAATGATGGAAAAAAATAATGAATACCTAGGGCTATATTTGAAATTATGAGGAGTGATTTACCTTGGGGGGGTCTTTTCCAGCACAACCACTGCTTGCATCTGGAGCCGGTCATCCTCCAAAGGACTGTCTCCTGCCTACAACAATAAAAGAAATGAAAGTGGACAAAAAGTCATGGCAGTGATTTATTGCTGAAAATAGTCGAGAACATAGAAAGAAAGAAAAATATATTGTCCTTCATCAGACCACCCCAACTATGTGTACAGCCCATTAATAACCGTTCAATTCATACCGCCAGAATGGACTCATTGTTATTCTCATATTGACTTTCTTGCATCCTATCAACTTCAGCAGTAGCTTCTGATTCAGAGCTTTTCTTGCATCTTCTTGTACTCCGGTTCAGTAAAGGCTTCCTAGTTCGCCTGGCAGATTTTTGTGGAACCTTGTCCACTCCTTCAGCTGTGACTGGAGCATTTATCCTACCCAATCAGAGAATACAACAGGAATTTCATGTAGGAACATCTACAAGCGTGGATAAAATATTTAGGAGAGAAATATCTGTTACTTTTCAGCCTCCTGATGACCTTTTGAAGCTTCTCCTTCTTCTGCAGTTCCCACCTCTTCTACTGTACCTGAAGAAAACACAATAAGCTGAAAAATCTCACAAAGCCATGAGTGGATGACTAAAGTCTTTCAGTACACCCTAAAAGTGGAAATGGATTACTTTTCAGTGGCTTTTTTCTCTTTGTGTTCTTTTTCCCCTTGACCGGTTCGCCAGCGACCCGGTCCCCATTTTTGGAGCATTTACGCTTCTTTGTAGTAGCCACAGCCGCATCCACAATGCCGCTTTCTTCATGTGCACTAACGGAGTCGTCATGGTCACAGCTAACTGTGAATTTAAGGATGGATAGTCGAGAAAAATATTCCTCTTTTCTGTTATTATTGGAGCAGAGCCAATCAAAACTGCAAATGTTGAGCACTCATCCAATTAAATATGAAAGCCAATAACGTTTCTTAAATATCAGAAAATGCAACAGAGTGGAATGTTAACAAAAACCTTTGAGGGATTTTTTGCGTTGTTTCCCCTTTCTTCCTTCAACTGTCTTTTCACCTCGTTTCTCTTCATCGCTCTTTTTTGTATATTTGCGCCTTCTCTTCGAAGCAGAAATACTTGATTCAAGCTCATTCTCCCTATCTACATTCATAGTGTCACCCTCCAGATTGAGGCCACTTTCAACTTCAGGATCATCCTTGGAGTGCATCTCTAAAATGACAAACAAAATAAATAAAACTATAATGCGTCCCATACGTTTAAACTTAAAATATCATTAACTGCATGTGTTGGTTATTGTCAGGAAGGGCGCCAATAATTATTACGTTGACCGTACATTTTCACTTGACATTCCTGCTCGGCAGACAAACAGAAGTCTTAATCCATAATAGTAGTGTTATATCCAAAAGTTACCTTTTGTTGTTTTCTTGCTACATTTTCTCGGCCTTTTTATTTTGACTTGCTCCTCAATGGAGTCCTCTTTGTCCTTATCCTTGCTGGCATCTCTTGTGCGTTTGCGCTTCTTTTTAGCAGGGACAGAGGTATCCATTTCTTTCACATTAGAGAGATCTTCATTTTCCTTTCCTGCATTGACATACCCACCATCCTCCATGTGAAAGTCTTCATCAAAATCATCATCATCATCATCACCAACACACTCTTCTTCATTTGACGGTTTACCTAAGGGATGAATAGACAAGCATTTGTCTATGTTAAGAGCTCTCGTTACCTAAATACCTTGAAGAAACATAACTGCAGCAAGAAATGGCATTCTCTTTATGGCTTATTTTATTGTTTTATATTATTGATTATATAATACAGTGTTACCTCTGGGTTTCCTTGCTTTCCTGAGTTTTGGCAGTATCAGTTTGATAGATTTTCTTTTGTCTTTATCTTTTGCCAAAACCTTCTCAAGCAAATAGCTGAAGAAGTCCTTGTCATAGAGTCTATTGTTTCCTTGAGGAAAAACATGTTTAGCATGAGAAATCAACATGTTGTATGCAAGTTAGGGCATACAACTGCCTGTCAACATGGAACAGCATGATTCTACAGTAGGATTTGTGAAACTGTATTATATAAGCAGCTCTTCTTGATATTTTTACTGCATTACATTACATTCCTAAATGGCATTCTATTCAAAAACTGTATTCAGGTGTTAAAGACAAGGTGAAATCCAAATTGAAAACCTTTTTTACCTTCTTAGCTCATGTCTTTGATCAGTTCAATCAAATCCCGATGGATAAAACCAAAGTCCCACCCGGCCAAATATGCCGTTTCACACGGAAAATACGGCATGTTGCGGAAAAAAAATGCGCGCGAATTTTCCGTTTCACCTCGTCTTTAATGTTGTTTGCATTTGTGATACATCACCTACCGCTTGATGCTGACATTTAATAAAAAATGAAAAATAAAAAAACCCTCACTCAAGGCTTTGTCAATTCTCCATCCGTTTGCTCTCTCCTCTTTCTTAAATTTGTTCTATAAACAAGGTAATAAACGAGTTAAATGTACACATAATATGCCATGTAATAACACACCGGCATTAAAACAGTCAACATATAACACTACATCATCATGATTAATTGCCATTGGGAGAATAAGCAAAAAAGGAAAATACCTTAATTTCTGCACGGCTACGGTGAGTTAACAGCTGGCCAATCAAAGAGAAATCTGTCCCCACCATGCTAATGGCCAGGAAGAACATATCTGTCTCTGAAACAGACATAATCAAACCTTATATATTAAAATAATTAATTTATCTAGGCCTAGACCAATAACTTTTCGTACATTTTTGTGAGCAGCAACTGACCGCCTGTTTACTATATTCTTTCTCAGCAAATCTGCCCAACTAAAAATTAAATAAAATAAGCAACTATTTAAGTGGCAGAAAGAATTTGAGCTCCGCTACCTCTGACTGACCAGATCTTCACATGGGTCACATTTCTGAAGCTGGAGTAAGTTGTAGTAGAGCCGCGCTCAAACAGGGTGGCCGAGTTCTCCACCATTACGGTGTCCGAGGTCCTTTGTACTCGTACTGTCAAACTTAATCAAATACCAAAACAGTTAATATGCTTAATAATGCTTAATGTTAAAAAGTCTGTTTACGATACATAAGCAATTTTAACTGTGACACTAGCTGAAGCAGCAATACCTTTCTTCATCCAGAATGATTGAGCCGTCCTCCGCCACTCTGACCTTCGGCACCAGCATTTCTTCATTCCCCGATTCCTCTTCTTCTTCTTCCTCCTCATCCCTCTCTTGTGTTTTCATTTGTAGCCTGAAAATTGATTGTTTAATCAAAGTACTACATTAGAAATATATCGCCACTGTCCAAAGAAAAACATGCATCTCCACATTTTGCGTTTTTTACTTTTGATCATATATGGAATGTGGGCAAAAACCTCCATCTACCCCACAGCAGTTAACATCTAA
>JAOUQW010000026.1:6940924-6953293 GCA_028565825.1 Olivaichthys viedmensis | reverse complement strand
AACTCATAAAAACAAGACTTCCAGTACAGTACAGGCAGATCGTCTTTTATTCTTCCTTAAAGTCATTGAGGTGAAGGCACATTGACAGTTAACCAAAGTCTCAGATGTTACACCTCACAGTGCACAGCATGACTTTTCCGTACTTGCTTGATACATCACTCAGACAGTGTAACACGGTGAGAAATGTGAGAGTCTGACTTTGTGTCTGACCCTCATCTTAAAATGCAGTTCCAGTTGTAGACGTTCTTATGTCAAGTACTACCTGAACAATTTGGGATAATCAGTGTCCATACATGATAATTGAACACATTTGAAAAGACATACAAAAAACAGAGAGGGACCTCGAAGCTTGATAATATTTCTATAGTACAATACAAAGTGGAGTAAAAATGCTCGGCTCAACACATTAGGAGTACCAGAGCAATGAATGAAGCTCAAAGAAGGGAACGTGTGTGTGTGTGTGTGTGTGCAATATAAAGCAGAGTTTCAGCTATAGCCAGCCCATTTCTAAAACATCTCCATAGGAGTGACATACCATGACTGTCCATTGTCCATCGTCAAAAGAAAATAAATGACATGCTTTAATCCAGCTGGTATTCAGGTATATATGATATAAACCATTTGGCACTAATCAGTGTGGTTTTATGAAAAGCGAAAAGGTCTTTTAGTTCAACTTGTAGAAGAAAATATCACTAAATGGCCTGGCATAAAAAGCCATTGCGACCAATCGGGCATAATCTATCATAAATGTATGATAAAGCATCTGAAAATTAATGAGCATCTGCGAAGAAAAGAAAATAGACACAAGCAATAATACTGCGATGAAGAACATAAACTGACCTACGCCATGCTACTGTTATTCTTCCATTACTTTTACCTGTGCAATGAACACTCAATGTTCTCCTCTGCTTTAGTCTGTGCTTTCTTTGCCAATGGCTGCAATAACCACTAGTATAGTGCCATATAATATGAAGCAACATCAAGGGCCAGTCACAACAGTGTACATGTACATTATGCGCTATGAGGTCATGGCCTCAAGTACTGCATGAAGGTTCATCTCAGGTTCATCTCATATTGTGTTTCTGAGAGTTTGGGTTCACTGAAGTAAGACGGCTTCATGGAGCTCTTGGTTGGCAGTGGCATCATGGTTTGCAGATCTACACTGGAACAGGCTTCATGGGAAAACCTTGCGCCTCAATAGGAGCTGCTGTGAAAATCAAAGCCATAACATTAGCAGTGGAACTAATAGCATGGGTAGAATAGAATTGTAGAAGTCATGTTAAATGAGAACGCAAGTAGGGACTGGACAGCATTATGCAAATGAAACCATGGCAACTAGCTGCATGTCACATTAAAATGTATACATTTCACATGCTATTTTGCTTGACTTACTTTGTGGGTCCATGAACGTGAATGTCCATCATGCAAAGGGGTTTCCAAATGGGGATCTGAAGGGATCTGATCCCACTGCATTGATAGCAGGAGCACTCTGTAAAATTCAGCATAGGCTAATTAAAACCCTTTGATGTTTTTTTTTATAGTCAAGAGGTCCTTTTGTTAACATTTCTTTTATTTATTTTTTATTTTAGCGAATTATTTCATACTTGTAAACGGTACCTGCCAACTGACAATATGCTTTAGGTCCAGTTCTAGTTGCTAACATCTAACTCCATTGAGACAACTTATTTGGCATTGCAGGTTTAGTGGGTACATAATACACACAAAGAAAACCAATCAAATACTTTCCAGTCATGTATTCAAAAAATATATTTAGAAATCAAGCATTTGCATCTGTACAAACAATTAAGCAATTAAGCATCTGTACAAACCCTGAATATAACACTGCAGTTTGAAGAAAAAAAATGCTTACTGTATTAGCTGTTGGCATTCCAAAAACACCAGCTCCAAAAGGGCTATCAAATAGGTCCTGACCACCCACTTTTAGTGGCTCTGTAAAGATAAGACATCTTTTAAAACAAGGTGCCCACAGTTCATTTAATTCAAGATTGACTGAAGATGGCAAAACAGAATGTGAGTGAACAAGCCAAAGCTGCCTTGTACAGGAATGTCATCTTCTCACCATTCTTAGCCAAAGCATTAGGTGGCTTAGCCATTTGGAAATCCTTGAACATGTCCTTGATATTCCTCTCCTCCTTTTCCCCCAAGGGATCCAGGTCCACAAAGGCATTAGTGTCCACCTTAGGGGGCTCTTTGACTGGTCCAGCCCGTGGTGGGATCTCTGGAGGGGGGCTGGAGCTCTGCTGTTCCCCAGACATTAGGCTTGAAGTTGGAGAAAAGATACTGGACTGGAAGGGGTTCCCCAAAGTTGTATGCTGGGTCCAGGATCCATTAGAGGCAGGAGTGTTATTTTGTCCCCAGGAGGGAAGCTGTTGGGTGGATGAAGTCCCAAAAACTCCATGGCTGCCTCCCCAAGTGGGTGCTGGAGAGGTGGAGTAGGTCTGAGGCTGTGTGAAAGTATTGGAGACGCTGGCGGTGCTGGGAAAGATGGACGAGAGGGACTCATTCCATGTGGCTGTACCAGGATTGGAGGAGGAAGATGAGGGTCCAAGAGACAGCCCTCCTTAAGAAAAAAGACAGCATTGTTAAGGTGAGCTGGGCACACCCAGTTTTAGACTATTAGATACTAATATTATTTCCATCACAACATAATAGCAAATAAACTAAAGCAGACTATAACAGAATAGAACATCCTGAAACAGGAGAGACATAACACATGATAGAAGCTGATGCTAGATACCAATCATGTATTCAGACATAATGATCCATTGCATCCGAATGCCAAATTGTGACATTTTAATGCCATTTCTGCTAAACTGTCAGAAAGGTCAAACAAGTCACATAAAGGTCAAATTGTTAAGTCTATGGTTTTGAGGATTTTACCAAGGCCTGTGAGGGTGTCTGAGGCGCTGGTAGTGTTCTTGCTGAAAAAATCAACTGAGTTCACTGGGGTGCAGTCAGGCTGGGGAGGAGATGGCGATTCTGACTGGCTGGGTGAAGTAAACGGATCTGCCGCAAGTTTTTCATTTGTTGGGGACTGCGGAGTGGACAGGAAACCATTATGATTGTGTATGAAATGAGGTACTGTGTATCAAACCATGCAATGTTGACAGTCATTAAGATCACAAATCCAGATAATAGGATGTCACTGCATAACAGAATCAGTTCTTACCTATTTTCTCTCATTCACTGAAGCATTAAAAGATCAGATCAAATTAGATCATTAGAACACTGTGTAAGAAGCATGTGTACTCAGGGGCGTAGCCTGCCTACTAGAAGAAGTGGGTCTTTTTTTAAATAAAAAAGTAGAACATATATCTCAAGCAATGTCAGCCATTGACCTGATACAGATTTTGGCCCAATTGCTGAAAACCACGCCAAGTAGGTGGACCTAATAGTGTTTACATTTCTTTTTACCTAAATATCCAGAAGCACATGATCAAACTGATGACAACTGTAGCTAATGAATGTTACCTAATGATCTACTGAATGTTACTTTATCTAGTTATCACAACCAGATTATTTGTAGGAATTGCAAATCATATGATGGTTGATGCTAGTAACTATGAGCTTATTATATTCTTAAAATAACAGCGTGGTTTAATTTGAATTGGTTCGCTTTTTTGGACCTTTTGTTGTTTGGGATAGGTGGGACAACCTGCCTGAGCCCACCCCCAGTCACGCCCCTGTGTACCTGAACAGCTAAAACCACTCATTTTTAATTGTCTCATGTTACTGTAACTGTACCTAGGCAAAAGTAAATAAAGGCCCCTAGAGCACTTTTTACTAGTGCTTTATGTAAAATTGCAAATGCTACCCTGTAACAGTGTGGCTTCAGCAAACAAATACAATCCCACAATATGCTAATATTGTGCCTAGTCACCCCAATACCCAATAAGAAAAACCTACTGCTGTCAAGATGAACTTGCTCCGGTCCTCACCTTCACACTCCTCCTTCCTCGGCCAGCTTTTGTGTTGAGTGGTGGCGGGCTTATGATAATCGAATCCTTGGCTTGGTTGACAGCCGCTTCAGACTTGCTTCCATTCTCAGGCTTCACTCCATTCTGAGCAGCCTCCAAAAATGGATTTGGTGTCACTTTCCCGTTATGGCCGTTCTGTTCCCTCTCCGGTATGTTATTGTGGGTCCAGGAAGTTGTCTCGCCTGGCCTGCCATCTAGTGGCCACTGGCCATTACTGAGAGTCTGGACCATTGTCCTGTTGGAGAGCTGGTCGAACTGCTGGCCAAGGTAGTCAGAGTCACCGTTCTTGGGGTCACCATTAAAGAAGTGATTGGAGTTGGAGTTGTGATTGGCTGTTTGGTCATTGCTTTTGGAGAAGGGGTCATCTCTGAAGGGATCATGGCTAGGGGTGGGGAAGAAGTTGAGCTGAGAGGAGAAGGGGTTCTCAAGCGAGAGGCTGGACTGGACTCTGAGGGTAGAAGATGAGCTGGTAAATGGGTTGCCTTTCACACAGTTCTGGTTGCTGTCTATCTCAGTGGACAGATCCAGCAATAGGATGTTCTCAGATTCCTAAGAGAAGACAACGCATTGAAAAGTCCCATTAGTAATGGATGGAATATTATGTTATTTTGGGGACAGCAAAGCAATGCAATGAAAACATGCAATCAGGTAAGAAAAATGTTCACTTCATGATATGAAACCACTGACACTGACATGCTATGATGACTGACCATTTATAGAGAATACCTCTATAAGTCTCATGCACAGACGTGACTGGAACAAAATTTTGCTAAAATACAGTGCATGCATCTGGTGGTTGAATTGACTTCACAGACATCTATTTTAATAGGTCATTACCTGAACTTTAACTCTCATGGTTATTGCAATTTAATAGAAAAAAACAGACACTTTATTATGACTGAGCAAAAAAATAAATAATCAAGAACCTAACCTAACCTAACATACTACAACAAATATGTCGTTGGTGGTTATTATTTTACTTCCCCTTTTCCATGTCACTGCTTTTCAAGTCAATGGAGTCATTCATTTCTACAGCTACAGTAGGCTGTTTCTATAAACCCTCTGAATATTCCACATTCTGACTAATCAACACTTTTGCTTATTGTTCTTACAATCAAAGAGAAAAAAATCTGTTATATGCGTTAAAACGTCCAACAACTGAGCCTTGTGTAAGTCACAACGTCAGTTATTATTCTTGGCTTTAGTCAAGCTCCTCTACTCCCAAAAACCTCATTTCCTTAAAGCCGAAGTCAATCTGACACTTTCTGAGCAAGCCAGATGTTTGACAAAATGGACCAGCAACGCAGCTTTATAAGCAAGCCGGAATTAAGTCTGAATGGCACCAGTCATGTCCAATTCATTTGACACATTGCTGTTCGGGTAAAGAGCATCTGGTGAACAGGTTAATATATAATGGAAAAACAAGAGTACTGCTCAAAATTTGATTTTGATCTCAATCATTTTCCACATGGGAACCTATTTTCTTAACAATCTGAGTTCGGCACCATTGGATTATTTACTCATAGATCTAGTATTGTAATTATCATAACTCTAACTACAATGTTTTGTATTGGATAATTCTGTTTAGACGTGGTCTTACCATAGGAGAGTTCATGTCTGGCGGGGTTGACATGTCTCCAAACAAGTCCAGCTGTTCCACACCCTACAGGGAATGGGGCAAGGAAAAAAAAAAAAAAGCGATTAGGGGGGAGGGCAATGACTACAATTCATACAAAGTTAGGAAAGATAGAATGGGCTTAACGTGTACCATTCATGAAAGTTAATGAGATTTTTTTTTTTTACTGAGTCCACAACAGAAGACAGGGGTCTAAATGGCTGTAGTTGGCATGTCTCAGTGACTTCCTGTTTTCTATCTTTATTAGTTTGCACCCTTGAGCAGAGTTGTGAGCATTTAGGGTCTAAGGCTTGAGTTTATATTAGTTTTAGTCTGAAACAGAATTTGTGGTAGACTTGAAGTTGGTCGTTGTCATGGTCATCAGACATTATGATACTGAATGATACATCATCATGGGTTATAACCCTAAAGACACAGACATGGCAAGACAAGGAGTACTCACTTTTCTATTGCCATTTGAGGCTTCACTGCCATTCTGGGGAGAAAATGACATTATGACATTCATTCAGGTTTTTCAAGTAATACTCATTTAATGAGTTTAATCATTTACCGTCTCTGTAATGGTCTATACATACCTCGACCACTTTGTTTGTTTCGTCCTGGAGAGAAGATAAAATTCAGATTAGTAATAATTAGTCATTAATAACAAAGCAAAGACAATAGACAACAAAAGAGCTACAATAAACATGACAAACACAGCACATGCCTGACTGTGATAAACATGATAAGATAAATAGTTATTTAGAGAGGATACAGCTTGAAAGCTGGCTGACATTTCCCCAATCAATGTACGTGAAAATAAAACAAAATGTGTATCCAGTTATGCGCAATCAGGCATTCCATGACCGGATGCAGTAAACATAATTAACTGTGTATTACTGGAGTGCTAAACAAGCTTTTAGCGCTCAAATTATGAATTTTATTGTGTTGAGAAACATCAGCTCTGGGCTTTAGGAATGCTGGATTCAAACAAAAAGGCTTAACAGCTTTTGCGTGACTTTACACAATTCTCAAATTAGCAGTGACACTGTAATATGAGTTACTTCGTGAAATGAAAGTAGTGATCAGGCTCTAACAGTGTGAGTGTCATAACTGCAGTGTTGTGGACATAATAATAATGTAGTACTCCAATATAAAGACATCATGTACCTTCTTTGAACCCTCGGCTTCTTTTTTCCTCATATTGAAGATGAGTTGAAAGAGATCCTTCAGGTCAACGACAAGAGGTTCCGCCTGAAAAGAAACACGACTGTTAGAGTGCTTTCTGAAGGTGTTTGCGCATTGGAGATGTATTCGAAGAACTCAGTGTATATGTTACAAGACAAAGAGAGTAAGAAAATGAGCCCATTAGGAACCCAGCAGACCTGCTGTGCAGTTTTAATAGCGAAGAACTGGTGCTGGCCCTCTGCACCACACACATAGCCGAACGCTCGATTGTCAGTGACATCACGAGCTATGAAGGAGATCTTGTTCACTGCGTGTTCCATCAATACGGCCTGCAGAGACGACATCAAGCATAATTAGTAGGGAACAACAAGAGACATCTTTTTATAAAGTGAGATAATGGCAACCATATATGGCAAGGGTTGGGAAACGAGACTCACCGCTGTCTTCTCTTCTGTGATGGTGATTCCTGAGAGAGAGATGTTCACCCACACTCTCTGCTTGTGTTTGCCCTGAGAGCGACCAGCTGCCGCCTTGCCCTGAAAAACAGCAACAAACTCAAAAACAGCAAACACATTTTTAGCTTAAAGTACCCTTGAACTCAAAAAATTTAATTTTTAAATGGTTAACTCCTTTTGGATGGCTGATTCGAATTCTGTACTGGTTATTTAGTGGTACTTGGGCCAATAGTTGTTAACACAGCATTAAATGAATATTTTTTCAATTTTTACCTCACTGATTCGGTGTTACATATTAGTTCCGTTAGTGATGTCATGAAATTGGCTCAACGGCTTAAACCTATCATGGCCCGAAATGTAAATTATGACTGGATGATGTGGTACCCAGGAACTTTTAGCCACAGAACCTGAGTGATAACCTAGCTAGATAATTAACTTAGCTAATGTAAGTGATGGACAAAATCTTGCTTTTTATAGTATAATTCGACAGGTTAAATACATTGTTGAGAATATGACAATGCAAATCAAGACTCAGATACTGAAATCCCACTCGTGTCTACCTGAGACGAATGCAAAGAGTTTACTGGCAGTTAGCTAGCAGACGAGCTATTTCAGATGGAGAAAGGACATGCGGGCATTTCCAAATAGAGAGTAAAATCATAGAGATGTTCCCAGGTCATTTTAGAAGTTTCTTGGTCCTTAAAGAACAATTTATTATTTTATATCAATTCTTTTAATGGTTTAAAATGACACGCTCAGAATACTTTAAGTTAAAAATGGATTTCATTGTCCACACTGGACAAAATTCAAATCTTTGCTATTTAACCTACCTTCAGTTTCATCATGGAGTCTTGGCTCATTTTGTCCCCTCTGGCCTCAGGCACGTCGTCTACTCCAATTAGCTTGGCCTTGTACCGAACGCCATCACCTTTGAACCTGGCCAGCAGGAACTCGTCGTTTTTTTCCGAAGTAGCTAAAGCTGAGATAAGGGTATATATATATATATATATAAGAAACATTTATGACACATTTATCTTCAAGAAACCAGAGGAAAATTGTGCAATGCTATCTAAACCATACGTACATTACTGTTAATTAGAGTGAAGACTTAAATGAAGTTTTTATGGTTATGTTTAGGTTAAACATGTTGCAGCTACATATGCCTTTAAGGAAAAAGGTCACACACTGGAATGTCACCCAACTGATGGTTCTATTTAGGATACAATGACATCTAGTCATCTCATTTTTAACATTAGTTAGCATTTAAACTGCAGCAGAGGTGGAAAGTACTCAAGTTATTCATTTTAGGGTTATTTGTACTTTACCTAAATATAATTGAAAATGAGTACTTGTACTTACTCAACAATATTTTGAGAAAAAAACACACTGTTTACTCCTTAAATTTTCATTTTGCCTTTCCAAGTACTCGTTACAAAACAGATCATGATGAATGGGTTTTTTTTGCCCAGCTGCCAATTCATACAGTCGTGTTTCTGTGCATTTTAACTGTATTTATTAACTATATTTAAAAACATCCAATCATATCCATGCTAATTTGTATGGATACTATAACCAATCATCTCTGTGTAAGGACTGCCTATTAGTCTCAGTCAACATCACACCTTAAAGCTACTTTAATGAAAAAAGAACCTCATCTCATGAAACATTGTACTAATTTAAACGAGTGAAGGGGTTAACGCTAAATACGATAAGGTGCAAACGCTGACCCCGCCCCTAACCCTAAGCTTAACCTTTGTAACTTATATTATATATGAGCTGTGCAAATAGGTTCTGTACTTTTTCCATCCCTGGACTCACATGCCCTAAAAGTCTCACTGAAGAAAGAGATGCTGTGTGAGTAGCCAAGACTACTAACACTGTCTACATCTCACTACATCCCACTAAAATAGCTTCCCACTACAAAGCTGATATTCACATAAATATTCTTTTTTGTTACAGCTGCGGATTAGCTCTTATTATGCATGACACCTGGAACCACATAAACCATGAATTTATGGTTCCAAAGAAAAAGGGGAAAAAAGCAGTGGTGTGAATCATTATGTTGTAGCTTGTAAACCAAACAGTACTTAAATTTGTAGAGTAATGGGTCTTGGCTAAAAGGAATAACATACCAGAGAGTACAAAATGTTCAGAGTAGCACGTTTACATTTAAACAAACTGCTGTGAGCGAGTCTCTTGGCCGAGTCTGCAAAAAGCAAGTGCAGGTCCTTCACAATCAACACAACCCATCATTATGTTAGGTGCTTATTAGACAGCCTTTGTAGTTCACTTTAAGGTCCTCTCATTTCAGTAACTTTGATTTAACTGCTTTATGTGGTCAACATTAATCAAGCGTCAAAAAGAAAGGGGGTCACAAAAAGCACCTTTGTAATCCGTAGCTCTTTTACAGTGACTGGCAGTGACTGGTGTGCTCAGGACCAAACCTGTGTTTAGAGAGCTAGCAATCCTTTAGAGTCCTGAATATCATGAGAAGTCTTACACTCTGGTTTTACAGCTGTTCTTGGTTTACTTTGTATTGTACTGTATCTCTCAAGGCATCTCTTCACACTGGACTTTGCCCTTTTTTCTCTGAAGAGGATTAAGCTCCTCTACCAGCCTTCATTCTTTATTTATCTCTTTTGACATCAGTTACTCAGTGTGATTTTCTCACCAGTTGCTGATCCAGCCATCTCAAGTCTATTACTGTACTCTGTTTATCCTCTTTGACAAAATTGGACAGCGTTTGCTCTGCTATTTTCTCTCTTGCTTTCTGGCATTGCTTCTCTGCCATCTCTTCATCTCTCTCTCTCTTTTTTTTTTTAAACTTGTTTGTCTTTTTAGAAGTCTATTGCCTCTTTCTCCACGCCTTCTTGCCATCTGCACCTTGCTCTCTCTTTCTCCGGAGCTCAGCTGACTATGTGGCAGGGTTCTCTACTCAGCTGTTGGCCCCGTTTAGATGTCAGGGGCAGAGAGAGGGAGCGAAAGAGTGGGTACAGCCAGGCAGTTTGTGAACAAGCTAAGGGACGCTATTGACTTTTAAAACATGCAGGGACTCAACAGGCTGGAGGTTCCCCCCTTATTATGACCAGGAGACAGGACAACCCCCACACCAATGAATGCGAAAGGCCTCTTTCAGTCATTTCCTCCCCTTTTGAATGGATCAGACACAACTGCATTTGGTGACTTTGATTTTGGCAAGTGGAATAAGATGGAATGCCCGAGTGCCTGTTAAAAAGTGCTTGTAATCAATCAAACTTGTAATGCAAATTAGTTTGGTCAGAAATCTGTGTGTGCCATAAACTCAAAACCATACCTCTCTCTTTATTGACTCCTGTGTGTTCAAAGAACTTGCTAATGGTTTGAAAAGTCTGAATAGTTTTTATAGAGAGCAGTGATTTTTTTTTTTTTTCCTTGTCTGTAAAATTTGGGCCCATAATTCCAACAGATTATTAAGAAAAAATTAATTGGTCTTCTAAAGACACCTCTTAGGAGATGTTGTGAGGCTTTTAAATCATGAAATATTGCTGCTTCTTGTCTGCAAACGCAACCTCCTCCAGCACATTGTTTACAACATGACCTATAACCTCTTAAGCTTCTTGTGTACAAGCCAAACTTATTTTCAGACTAAAACATTTCGCAACATTTCCCACTGTGGTCCTGATATGAGGTGCTTTGGCGTGAGCAAGTGACAGCTACATAGAAGGCCAGCCATTTACAAATAAGCCTCCTGATACAAGCAAGTGATACCAGTACAAGGGTTTTACAAGTAAATCGATTTTTTTTAGCAAATGCAAAAACTGGAACCTCGGTCACATAACAGCTGTTATATCTCAGATTTGTCTTCAGATCTTCTGAAAACTAGACCAGGGTAGCAAAACAAAAAGACATTTCGTCAGCTTAAATGAGCTAGCTGAAAGTTGTACTCTGCACTTTTCAATGGGAAACGCATCATGGTGCGAACCGTCCAGGTGCACTTTATCGTCCGAGTCACTGTAGGCTCTTTAACGTGAGACTGTGAGAATCCGTTCGCTTGTTTTCATGCCTGTGAAAGAGGATCATGAGCAGACAGGGTGGAGAGCGATTCGCACTTGCAGCTGGAAGGTATTGTGAAAACATCAAGATAGCCCTAATGGAATCCATTACTCGTGTACTCTTCCGGTATGAGCGAGCCAGGCAAGACAAACAATACCACTATGCACCGGGCCCAGCTTAACAAAATAAATCCAGAGAACTATGGGGTCAAGGAGGCCCACAGAATGCTGCATAGAGGGTTTTAATGTTCTGTTGGCTGCTGTGACCTACTTTGGAAGAAGCTGGGATATGTAACATGGAACATGGGAGTGTAATCAACTCAAGGAGTATGAAGAGGAGCCACCATCTTAATTCATCATATATACTTCAATTAGCAGCCTTCCATCATCTGTAGTTGGTTTTATATAACCCCTTAAACTCCCGGCTTATCATTCAGTTATTCATCTAAAAGCTTGTTATTCCGTAACTACTATGAATTATTCAGTAACTACAGTGAAACTAATAGGAAATGGTATGTAGTAATGCAAGTAGAGGAATGGACCCGCCATTGGGTCCTGGGACTTTGAGGTGTTAAAGAACTTGTGTAATAACTGGGCCACAGTCAAAAGTATCTCAGACGGCTGTTTCTCCATCCATTATGTTCTGCAGAATATAAGTACGGAATGAGCCTTAATCAACACCTGGCTCAAAATACTGTGAATAATTGGAGCATTATTCTACTTCTGTGGTTTAGTTGGACACCCAGTAAAACCAACATCCTTCTTTACTTTTTCCACTCAAAAAAAAAAAGAAAGACGAGAAGAACAAGAAAAAGAGAAGTCCTCTATTTAACAGTCTGAATGGGGTTTCTGTTAAACATTACAAATGTGTCCATTCATGTGTACCCCTTACATGAGGAACATTTGAAGTCAAAATCAAAATATATTAAAAATTGTGCAATAGCTCAGCTGTCACGTGCACGGCTGTGCGCGTGACCTAGCGTGGCGGTAGCTACGGCAACGGCACACCATGCGCGTTTGTTTATGTTTTGTTCCCTCGTCTGTGTCACGTGAGTCATGTTAAGTGTTCCCAGCTGTTCCTT